>VZRX01015010.1:0-10019 GCA_013398075.1 Notiomystis cincta
ACAACTGAGTTGTGTAAGGGAGAACATTGCCGTGATAAAAACAGCATCCCACCTTGCAGGACCTGCTTCTTATTGGCCTCAAAGCCAGGCCTATAGCCTCTGGTGATGATGGTTCACCTCCCTCTGTCTCATACAGAGCAGAGGCTTGTCATTACATACCCAAAAATTCACCTTTTTCCACTGTGCATGTCACTGACAGACATGCTGAACTTCTGTGGTCCCAACACCAACCCCTGAGGGACTCCACTTGCCACTGTTCCGCACTTGGACATTCAACTGCTGACCACAACCCTTTGAGTGTGACCTCCAAGGCAGTGACTCGTCCACCCAGTGGTCCAGCTGTCAAATCTCTCCTCTCCTGTTCACAGACAAGGATGTCGTGCAGGGCAGTCTCAAGTGCCTTGCACAAGTCCAGGTGGGTGATGTCAATTGTTCTTTTCCTGTGCACCCATGTCACAGCCCCACCAGAGCAGGCCATCAAATCTGTCCCATGTGTGTAAATATCAATTGCAGGGACTACAGGAAACACTGAACAGTCAGAAATTTCTGTTGCTCAGGCAGAAAATGGTCTACTTCAGTCACAGTAACATATGGGGAGAAGTATGATTAGGGCTGCTAGCAAACTAGCCTGCAAGAGCATACACTGATAGGGGATTTTGACACAAGCCTGTATTACCTTATAACATATTATCATTTCTTATGGTTCCAAGGTCAATGTCTCTTTCTCAAATAACATTTCGGACCTGTAATTGTTCATCTACATGCCAGCAATTATGGGTGAATTGATCAGCCAGTAATTAATGCTATGCTATTACACTTTTTAATTTGTAGATTATGCAGCTGCAAGCGTTCACACATTTTTAATTTGTATATTATACAGCCACAAATGTTTACAATGCCCTTTTTAATCTCCTTACACTACCAGTGCCATTATTCACTATAGATTAATGATACACCGAATGCTGAGGTTTATTTCATTTACCACTCTTACCAAGAGAGCTGTTAACATTAGTGTGCTCTATTACTTAATGTCTTACTGCAGCTGCTAGTGAGCATTGGTTACCCTTTAAAATATTACCACTCGGTTCTTTTCTCTCTTTCTCCTTTTTTTCCTCCCCTCTCCAACACTCTTGCTACTGACAATATGACTCTGTGGTAATATTACACTTTATTTTCAAATTTATTCCAAGAGTTTTGTTCCAAGGTGTTTCAATCTTTTATTACAAACAATGGCTCCTCTCTGGCCCTGTATGTTTTGCATTTCCCAGCCTGTTTTTCCTTACACTCTTCCTCTGTATGACTTCACTCTCTCTCTTCATATTATATTGCAAACTGGGCAGCTAGCCCATAGCCTTACTATAGGGAAACATCCCTGTTCAGGACAACATTTCAGCATGTCTTTAACTTAAAACATATGCTCCAATCTATACAGAAGCTCTTGCTTGCATTGTTTACTTGAATAGGACACCATGAGAGTAATTGTTCTTGCCACAGCCCTAATTTAGAGTCTACCAAAGCCAAAAGGAGCCATGTCCACATCTATTACACTTAGAGAATTTAGGGAAGTTGCTTAATTTATTGTTAATATGGCAATGCTTGTTGCTTTCTCCTGTAAAATGATTTGTCAAATATGAATTAAAGTCTTAAAATCTTAAACCAGTTCAAATCATAAAAAGCTATTTCCCCTTCCAGGCTCTTATTTCAAAATTATTTGTACAAGCAAATTACTTTACCATATANAAGACTTCCAAACAACCCAAGATTCATTACTGAGATAATGTCTACCAGAGGGATCTGGGCATTCCCACCAAACCTGAGCGTATTTCAACCCATCAGACTTCATATTCTGGGTGCTTATTACCCCACTCCTGACCGATAAAGACAGCAACCAATCACTTCAAAAACCATCACTTTAACCAAGGAATACCTAAATTGCAACAATCAAGTCTCNTCAAAAATAAAACAAAACTCACTTGACTCATTCTTACCATACAAGCACAAGACTCAAAACCAATTCCATGAAAAGTCTCATCTTTATAGCTTTGGTGAAGTCCTCCAAAGTAAATGGCTTGTGGCAAATCCATGGCCAAACAGACATTCACAACCTGCCTTAAGACAACTTTGACTAGTATTTTATTAGATACATCCTATGATGTTTGATTCTTCTTCTTCTTCTTCTTCTTCTTCTTCTTCTTCTCTTTTTATATTTTTACGACAAAAAATCAAAATGCCTGTGTTGAAATATCTGTTGCTTTCTCAAGAGCACATCCTGAAGGGTGAAATACAGCTGAAGACCTTGTCTGTAAAGGGAAGGCGCAACCCTTGATGAACAATTCCCCTAAAGATCATAGTGAATTATCAGAAGAAAAATATCCATTCATAAGTCCACTCAATATGTTCTGTGAATTGTTTCTTTCAAAACTGTTTTTCCACAGAAAGCAGATCCCTTTATCATGTAAATAACAAAAACCTTAATTTCCTCTCGAAAAGCAGTTTTGAAAGGAAAAAATTCAACCAGTCCTAGTCAATGGCATCAGAGTGATTTACACCAGTTCGAGATTAATACTTATGGGCACTGAAAAGACTAGTGTTTGCAACATTTCACTGAAAAGCTGAAATTATTGCACAATTATCTCTCACAAATGTTAAGCAGTAGCACCTGAGATAGATCATGTCTTAAATATTACCCTAAGCTGAAAAAAAATTCTGAAGGGTCTCAAATACCACTGTTGATATTTATAAAGTCTTCCAGAGGGGTCTTGTTAATAAGCAACTGTAGAAAAATATAAACATTTGTGCATAGTGTTGCTTTAGTTTAAAAGCTAAATAAACTCTGGGGTAAAATCAAATAAAATAAATATTTTTCATCAAAATATTTATACTTCCAACTGATATAAATTTTTCTCTCTGACATATAAAGCTTATAACACAAGCAGACTGAAGTACATTATCCTGCCTCCAGTCCCAGAAAACAACATAATGTGTTCCAAGATTTTTGCTGGTGGTCAGCTCTCAAGTGGGATCCTGAGTTCCTTAATTTAACTGGTGCCCTCATCCCTTGACTGAACAAAGCTGATGGATTTGTCACTGGAAAGAAGAGACAAGATTTTTAACTTTTTCTGAAAGTATTAGATTTTTACATTTTTTCTCCTGGAGAAAAGTCTGTAATATTTCCAGCAGAGTGTTTCAAGAACAGAAAGCTAACCCAG
This sequence comes from Notiomystis cincta, assembly GCA_013398075.1. Lineage (NCBI taxonomy): Eukaryota > Metazoa > Chordata > Aves > Passeriformes > Notiomystidae > Notiomystis > Notiomystis cincta. The sequence goes on from VZRX01015010.1 coordinate 3,210, forward strand.
GCCAGGGAAATTCACTGACACCATCAACAGAACAAAGAGCCTTCCAGGTAGGTATGGAAAGCACACTGGCTGAAGGTAGCACTTATGTGCTGTTTTGAGGTGGTTTAGCAGAATGACAACTTTTCTGAATATCATTTTGATGTTCCTTGCTGTCACTATGTGCTGACAGGGTGCTGGGCATCATCCCCACCCAACAGGCTCCTTCCAGGAGAGTTTGCAGTAACAATTGCATATCTATTCTCTTTCATATTTTACTGTTTTTCTAATGATGGAATTTTTTTTTATTTTTTAGTGTTTCTGACCCTCATGCCCAAATTACATATAAAATTACTCATTTCTATTTATTCTTCACTGAAGACATTGTCTTGGATTTCTCTTTGCCAAATGCAGCTGTCTTTCTGTACCTAGAAAGGTTTTTCAGGAAATCCTTAGACCTGTCATTCTGGGGATATTTATGTAACTATAAAGGTAATAATCTTATCCGTTGCCTATGTGGTATCTGTAGGGTTTTTTTCCCAAACAACTTTCACACAGGGAGTAAAACGACTGGAATTTCCCTGAGTCCTGAAAATTACTTTATTCTCTTTCCCATACCCCACATCTCTTTCACTACTGAGATTAAGTTTATAAAATACAACTTGTTAAAGTCATGAGGGATTACTACTATATATTATCACTCACAGCTCATTAACCCTGAAGCCCTGCTAACTAAGAAAATCCTGTCTAATGAGGTTTCCTTCACTGCACTAAAGAACAAAAGGTCTCAAAGTTTTGCCTATTACCAATCTCCCTCAAATTATTTTCCCGTAATTAAAATGGAACTTTACGGGCACTAAAATAGGAACCTGAATTTCTTCTACTCAAGAAAAAAACATATCCACCCTTTTTCCAAGATTACAAAGGATCTCCAAGTTGATAAATAGAAGAGGAATGCATTTCTAGTATTTTCTACCTTTTATCACATGTAAAGAAATCCTACAATTTCAAATAAAGGATATGACTTCTGGGCGTATTATACCTAATTCTATTTTGGCGTGAGCATCCCCACCTTTCAATGACATTAATAGGAGTCAGGCTAGTTTTCTTCTGGGTTAAATTAGGATTCTTTGTCAAGAATTTCAAAAGCAACTGGACAACTTGTCAGGTATCTCAATGATAAGTGTGATGGAAGAGTCCAAATTAGATTGTCTTGACAGGAGAAAAAAAAATAAATCTATTTACTATTATTTACATTATAGAAGTACTTAGAGGTTCCGAAAGGGATTGAGAAACTCACTCTGAGACTTCTGAGACAAAGAAAGCAGTATTACAAAATAAATCATATTACATAAAACATTAAATGTCCCAGATTCCAGTGTTAGGTGAGCATATTAATAGCTTTGTGTCTTATATTTTTATAAAAAAGGAAACAGACAACAATTCCTCAATAGTTCATCAATAAATGAAAAAACTTTTATGTTTTCAGGCCAAAGTGTATGTATAATGTATTCATGTGGTAAATAAAAAAATACAAAACGAATTAAAAAGGAAAATAATCTATAGTGTCACAAACTAGAAAGTGATTAAGGATGGAGGTGCAATTCCTTTCAGGTATCAAGATTCCTATCAGTTTTCAAGATTTTCTGTCAAATTACTCTTAATTTTGTAGCTTGGCAATAGCAGTGCCCATAATGGTATAATTTAAATGACAAGTTAAATTATTCTTTTGGTAACCCAGTCTCTAAGTTGGTTATCATGCATTCAAATTCAGGTCCCCAGTAATAAAGTCCAGTTATTTCACCAAATCCTCCATGATAGTTATCTCTGAATGACTGAAGCAATTCAGGCACTCCATCCATTTTTATATATTTAATAGCAAAATCAGATGAAAAAATGTAAGCAGAGGGTTGGTGAGGTGCCAGCAAGTGTTTGACTCTTCAGCCTACTGCTTGTGATACCTGTGTCACTACTGTGGTCCTTCAAAAATGTCACCATAGGAGCTGGAGATGTTCTGTGTGGCAAGTGGCTGCTACAAGGCTCATTCCTTAGACAAGGAGCTTGCAAATAAAGTTTTAAGTATGCACTTGGTGAGCTGTTTCTGACTTGGAGACAATGTTTGCTTACAGCTTATGAAGTCCTTCACAACATAAACTCAGGGAAATTCTGATACTCCATCATCAGTGATGATTGGTCTGTCAGGAGCTAAAGGAAAGGTAGCTCGTGCCACAGGGAAAATGTAAAAAAAGAGGAGAATGCTAGTACCCACAACCTTTGTGCAAGAATTTAAAGTGTTAAACTAAATTTAAGTAGCCTGTGCTGACCTCTGAGGCCCATTGTGACCTCTGCAAGTAATACCATTTCTCTTCATTATTGCTCTAAATTATTTTATTTACATGTCTGAAAGTGACTTTGTGTTCACCTCCTAAACCGGGAAGCCCCGTTGCCACCTTGGCTGCTGCTAATGCTCACTATAGGAGACAGATTTTAATTGTAGCTTCTCTCAGATGTAAAAGATGGGCAGCTAAAAATATGATGAATCATAGGCAGATGTCCCCTGCAGGACTTTCCACAGACAGGAATGTGAAACAAAACAAGAAAAGGCTTTTATGTATCTAATGCACTTTCTTTACAAAGGACATCCACAGTGACTCAGATTAGTATACAACTGACTGCATCACTAGTAAAAATGGGACACTCTGAAATCCTCAAGTCTATTTTTGGCTATTCTAGTAATTTTGTCTGGTTCATGTAATTGTTCTATTTTTCTTCCCTACCTTTTTTCTCATGTGCTTGTTTCTTTGAGGTGTTTCTAGTGGGGAAGATGGAGCAGGAGAAAGTCTTAAAATGAGCTTAGTAGAAAAGATGCTTAGTGGATTAGGGGACTGTAATGATAAATAATAACTACAACTGACTTTCTCCTTTCTCTAGCCTTTCTTCTTTCTTTTCATGATGAACTGTGTCCATTCTTCTAAAATAGGCTTTTCTGAGTGGGACTAAATGACAGTGCTAAGTGAGCAACAAAAGAATGTTTTTGCGTCTGTGTGTGTTGCCACAGTGATTGATTATTGGGTGGTCACTCTACTTGTAGCACTTTGGGGTTTCTTTTGCTACTCTTGATTATTTAATGTTTTTGGTTTAGTGGTTTTTCGGGTTTTTTTTGTTTGTTGTTGTTTTGTTGTGTGGTTTTTTTTTTTTTGTTTTTTTTTTTTTTTTTTTTTTTTTTTTTTTTTTTTTTTTTTTGTTTTTGTTTTTGTTTTTGTTTTTGTTTTTAAGGAAAAATATTATTCTCCTATACTAAAACTTCATTTCAAATGCCTGCATGTTTTCTACAAGCTTTACCTTCCTCAGCTATGTTTGTTTTCTTAACATGTTAACATTCAAAAATTTATTGTTTTGTTTATCCAGTTTTTCATTTATTTATTAGACCTTACATTGCCAGATAGCTTTCATGAAAGAAAAAAATGAAGCACAGTAAGTTTTCACAGTCCTGTGCTTCACAGATAGACTTTGGCTCAGAACTGAATATCAGGTCTTACAACTAAGTATTCCTTCAACTGAATTTGATGTGATGTGGTCTGAGCTCTTCAGGGGCACAAGCACATCTTCAGCACTGGTTTCAGCACCCCCAGTTCCCATGGGCTTACATGGATGATGAAACTAAGCATCCTGCATGAAATAGGATGGATCTTTCAGGATTTAGGCGCAAGCAGCCCTTTCAAAAAGGGGTCTGCAGCAGACCTGCTAGGTGAGCTAAATAGAAGCCTCCATCCACTTGAGGCCTATGATAAGCCTCTCTCTGCTCAAACTGGCTTAAATGTACATTGCATCAGGTTTTATTGTTAACTTCTCCTTGGCCTTCAACAAGTAGTCAATAGCCCTGCAGATTATATTCTCCTCTGCCATCCTGATTGCTGGAAGCATTCATCCAGAACTAAGCCACTACAGTAAACAGAGTGGGGTGAGAATTTTTCAACAAAACACTTTTTCATCAGAAAAAGGTGATTCATAGAAACTGAAACCTTTCACAGAAAAGGGCTGGGTTCATCGATTTTTTCGTCATCGTCGTTGTTCTTGTTTCGTGATGGCAAAAGAAAAAGCTGTGGACTTGCTGCTTTTCTTTGAGGTGGTTGAAGCAAAAAACATTTTCCATTTCAAAAAGTGTTTGAGAAAATGTCAATGCAAGATTACCCTATGACACATAACTTAATAACAAAAGTTGAGTGTTTTTATTTATTTTGAAGAAAAAGTACTCTTCCTCCAATATTTTCAATTTCTATTTACTTTTTAAGGTCTTTATGTTATTTGAGGCTAAACAAGGATTTTTTTTGGTAGAATGGAGAAACAGATTCCCACACATATATAGAGAGGATAACCGAGAACTTAAGGAGATTTCCATTTCCTTTTTCAAATGATTAGTGAAATGAGCTAGTAGAGAGTCCTTGTGAATACTGTGGCTCTTGACAGCTTTTGGAGTATAAACATGGGTTTAGGTTATTATTTCTGATTATTCCAAATAAAAATAATTGACATAAATATAATCTTGATAAACAATATGTGAAATATAATATGGAGAAAAAGCAATATCTGAATATGTTGCTCATCCAATGAAATGCCAGGATAAAAAATATTGCATCATCATAGTATGAATCTACAGATTTGCCATGGAATGAAAATAGAACAATTTTATGGTTAATTTTTTTTTCATTGAGATACTGAACTTTTCAAGTACATTTCTCAAGAGGCTGGTACTAGAAAAAATATCATGAAGAGAAATAGGATAGAAGACACATGGATCTTAAGAGGAAGAGTGGACCTGGGAGAGCAGAAATACCTCTTCTAATAAATATTTCCCTCACAAATTCAAGGGAATATCATGAAACTGTATTGCTTAACTCAAAAGTACATAATGAGGAAAGCAGAATTACACTACTCAGAACAAGTGGTAAGACTTTACACCAGGCAATCTGCATGACACAACCAGGACTTTGTTAAACTAAAGAATCTGATAGGAATATTAAAATACTAGGGCATGAAATGTAAAAGCATAATGAAAAAGAAAAGGAAAAAAAAAGGAAGAAGAAGAAAAGAAGAAGAGAACATGTGTCACAGTAAGGGACAAAAAAGACCTCTTTTGCTTGCAGACAAAAATAGCACATAGTTTGCTTACCTCAGCAGAAACTAATGCGAGGTGAAGGAAAGCGTAGAAAATGAAATGATCATAGCAAATTAATATGGACCTTCTGAGAAAGCAGATCAGGAAGTGTTTTTTGTAGATAATAGAGACCCACATAAAAACAGGCTGGAATACTGATGGTGAGCTTTTTGCAAACACCCTGGTGCTGAATGAGATAGAAAATGTACAGCATGTTATCATCTAAAAAGGGCTTGTGCCCTTTTTATAAGGCCGCTTCATCCACTGAGGAAACCAGTCAAAAAGATCAAAGGCTGTGCTGGGTTTAGTTCTCCCCAAGAATCCGAAGCTGAATGAAAAATAGAAGCAGCCACAGAGTGTCAAACAACATAGAGGATCTCAACTGAAATATTCTGTTTTCTCCCCAATCGCTAGTGTATTAGCTGAGCAGAGATAAAAGAAAAATCATTATAATCTTCATAATGCTAGCCATGCATTAGAGACGCATGGATGGCAGAGCAGGAGATTTCTTCTTAGGCTGAGGTTTGTATTTACAAGTGAAGGGAACAGAGGTTTTTCTAAAATCAGGGATCAGATTTCCCAGGGACAGTAGATGACGAATTATCAAAGGATGTAGAGATAATGTTGGCAATGGCATATAGCACTGGGGATTGAGATAAATTCATTGCTGTTCTGTCTGATACTGGAACAAATCTGAAAGATATACAGAAAAGGATGAAAATGTTAAATCCAGGGTTTGTCAAATCACTTCCAACTTTGGTGGATCCCTGGGTTCCTCTGATTATGTTCTCTGCAGACATCTCTCTCACTCCCAGGAACACAAGCACAAATACCCGCCTTCCCAGGGTCAGAGGAGGGTAGCAGACACAATTAGTCCAAGGACCTTGAACTATTTCATTGCAGTAAATGAACTCTTACCATGGAATGACCATTTCATCAGAAATACTTTGTAATATCCCATTAGTGAAATGATTTTCTGTGCACATGGAACCAGGTGTCTGCTCCTGAGGCTGTTTTTTGAGCTTGACCTTTGCAACTGGAAACACAGACTCTTTCTGAGGAGTACTCACATTTCCTATCTGGCATTAAACATCCTGAAAGTGAATGTGAGAGCTGGTGTGATGATCACTGTCATGACATCAAGGAGACAAACTGGTCTTCAGATCTTTTACAGTGAGAAGGAAAGTGCCAATCCCTCAGGAATACAGAAACATTCCATCTTTGTGAACTGACCACCAAAAGGCTTTTTTCCTCATTAAGTAATTTTTTGTTTTTCCTCATTTACTATAATGCAAAGAAACATTGTTCAAGTAACAGTTCCCAAAAACCAGAATATTTCCTTCTTTCTCCTACATTATTTTTACACCTTGATATTCCTTTATCATGCTGATTGATCTGCTACACAGCTCCTGAGCAAACTGATGCAGCACAATCTTTATTGATGCCCAAGGAAGTGGAGAGCCCTGCTCCAAATGAAACATGGGGTTTGGATCAGATCACGGTACTCTGTAGTAACCTGAGCTGTGTACTGACTGGGACAAGCTGTGATTTAGTTGCTGCAGATTTCTTGGATGAATCATGCTGATCTAGAAGAAAAAAGGGATGGTGACCAACACAGCTGTTACTCCCATCAGACAGAACAGCCTGATAAACATAGAGTGGCCTCAAACACTCAAACA
>VZRX01015010.1:20898-36056 GCA_013398075.1 Notiomystis cincta
GATAAATATAAGGTAGATATATATATATATATATTTATTTATAACCACTCAGCTGTGAAAGCTTCTGAGAAATGGAAGGGAAGTGTCTGGATTTTGCTCTGTGCTTCCTATCTGGTCTTCTGCACCTCAGCTCTAGGGATAGCACTTAATGATGAAAATGAGGTTGCATTAATTTCACTCTGGGATCAACCAGGGGAAGGACACAGCATATTAGTCGTCAGCGCTGGGTTCTCTTTTATATTCATCCGCATGCATTAACCTTCATCTTATTTGTTGAGTTAGGTTGCTTTTCGTATATCATGAATAATTTCATTAAGCATTAAGAATTTACCCACACTGTATCTTTGGATATTTTTATTTTTAAAATATTTACAATTTGTAATGCATAATAAATATGTAATAGGCAGGGTATGATTTCTCAGGGTTTACTATTATCTAAGTCTGTCATGTCCTATAACCTTTCTTGGTTTATGCAATATGCAGCACCTTAATGTAGCGTCAGTGCTGTTATCATGGGTTGATGGCAAAAGGACAGCCATCTTGACACTCTCCACTCACTAATCACATCTATTTTGATTTTATTAGCATATAAATGCTTCTGGATTTATGCAATATCAGTGGAAATGTGTTAAAAATACTTGTCAGTGTCCTTATTTTTAGGGTTAGGGCCACAAAATCTTGGAGGAGGGAAGATACTCTGGTTGCACATGATGACAGGTTTCTGGCCCCCATAAAAGGCTTATGATATATAGATGATTTTAGTCAGGAGTCAGTGGTGCAGTTGTTAATCCCTTGGGCTTTTCTTTTAAAGGATTTGCCTTTGATCTTAGAAAGGAGGAGAGGAAATAATGGCTGGACTGATCTATACATTTAAAAGAATAAAAGAATTTTGTAGTGTCAAAATAAGAAAATTAATTCAAATCCCCAAAAATTCTAGCTCAGAATAATATTAGCAACACAGAGAGATGACTGTTCTTTCGCAAGGTTTCACTGAAAGTGGAATTTCACTGTAAACATATCAACTCTGACAATTATATCTACTCTAACCACAACAAGGTAGACTGCTTTGCAAGAGAAAATCAGTTTTGATGAAAGGACAGAATTTACCATACAAAGTTGTGTGGATCTGATCTGATCCCGTAGCAAGCCATGGCACGTTACTCATGTGGAAATGTTCATCAGGGATTTAACTCAACAAGATTTTAATCATCTTTCATTTACCTCTTGAAACATGCTTAGCAATAAATTGAAGAAAGTAATAATTTTATCTTATGAAAAGACTGTATTATATTGTCATCATAATATCTGGAAACACATTCTAGAAATACCATGTAGTCTAATATGACTTAATAACTTGTTTTTTATTAAATTTGATTTTTCTTTTTTTTAAAGAAATAGCAGAAAGACCAAGAAGGTAGTTCTTGGAATCGTCTAACCAATAATTAGCTACCTAGGAATGTGAAATATGTAATGAACTTTAAGTAGCCATGAAATGGGTGAGTGTGTAATTCTAAGGAGAGAAGAAAAGACAAAAAAGATATAAAGGAAACAATGAGTTTAAGACAGACTCCAACATCTCTGAAATTTAGTGGAGACAGGTATTATAAGCAAGAACAGGATTCAGAAGAATTCTTCCTAAAACAAAAATTAAATAATAAAAATTAAAGGGCTAATAGGGCTAGCTATAGAGACAAAGGAATTCTTAGAACATAACCAAAGTCTAGAAAAAAACTTGTCAGCTATTGAGGGACTCAGTAATTTCTTAGTCTAAAGGGAAGAAACCAGAATAGTGGTGAGGGAAGTTGACCCTGAAGGTCAGATTAAGTTTGCAGATGAAAACACCTTTATCTAGGCATCTGCACACAGGGGTTTTCATATAAACTGAGTATATAAACACCCAACGTACTCATCTGCCTGTTGAATGTTTTACACTATAGTGGATATTTTTTTACTGGACTCCAAATGCCAGCTCAGTTGCTTTAAGACAAATACCTATTGCCTTTCACAGAACCATAAAATCATAGAATATTCTGAGTTGAAAAGGAGCCACAAAGATCATTGGGTCCAATCCTTTGTCCTGAACAGGACACCCCAACAATCCTGACATGTGCCTAAGAGCTTAGTCCAAACACTTCTGGAACTCCATCAGGTTTGGTGCAGTGCCCAGTCCCTGGGGATCCTGTTCCAGTGCCCAACCACCCTCTGGGGGAAGAACCATTTCCTAACATCCAACCTAAACTTCCCCTGACACAACTTCAGACCATTCCCTCAGTCCAGTCCTGGTCACATAGAGCAGAGATCAGTGTCTGCCCCTCCTCTTCCCCTCTTGAGGAAGCTATAACTGCCAGGGGGTCTCCCCTCAGTCTCCTCTCCTCCAGCTGAACAAAGTGACCTCTATAATTCCTTAAGTGGCTTCATCTCTAGACCCTTAACCGTCCCATGGCCTTTTTTGGACACTCACTAATGGCTTTATATCTTTCTCACAGTGTTGCACCCACAGTACCCACAAAGCTTTAGTGTAGGTGACTTTACTTCTATTTGATGGTCCATGAAGAGGAGAACTCCCAAAGGCTCCGTGCTGTGCTTCCTGTCCCCTGTGGGATCTGTCCTACTCCACAGCATCCTGGAAGGTAACAGGATCTGTATTTAACCAATTTGGATCAAACTCCCATGGTGATTGAGGGACTTTGGCACGGAGCCCTGAGGAAGACACTGTGTGTGAGTTTATGTGTCTTAATCTAAAAAAAGAAATTCACACTGACAACCTTTAGATAAAATGAAGGCTCTTGTAAAATGAAGGAGCGACAATGAGAGGTAGAGAAGTGAAACTGCAACAGGAAGATTTAATCAGAGAAAAAAGTTGATTGTGAGACTGATTAAATACCTGGATTATGGTGGACGGTTTGGAAATCTTTGTCTGTAGAAGATTTGAAGAATATACTTGGTACTCTTTGATTGACAATGATATTAGAATACCTGATTTTTCCTAGTAAAGACAAGGTATTAGACAACCTCTTTAGATACTTCCACATCCATGTTTCCATATTGTTATCTTGAACTCAATCAAACAAACCAAATCCCCAAAAAACAGAAAACCAAAATACCAAAAAAAAAGTGAAAAATATCTTTTTTCTCTACATGGAAAGTGTTTTTTTTTTTTTTAAATATAAACTGCTCATATATGTTTTGACATTTTTAGTCAAAACAAAATGCTTCCAAATTCCTAGATCAAAATATTTAATTTTGGTGTGTTAAATTAAATGAGAATGTTTCATTTGGAGTCAGTTCAATAGTAAACTGCATCTGGTTACAGTACTGTGGTGCCTTATGGGAACAGGAATTGCAGTGCCAAATGCCCTCAATCCTCCATATAAAGAATGATTCCTTACTGGACTATATCTTCCCTAATGCCTGATTGTAATATGTTCCCCATAACATACACTATAAACTGAAACCAAGATCACAGAACCTCTATTTGTGATATGGTTCTGCCCAGCAATCCAATTTATTTATGAGAAACTCTAAAGTTCTAAAGTAAAAACAATACACTATTAAAAACTAAAATAAAAATTAAAAAAAAAATAAAAAGGAAGAAAAACAGGAAAGCCCAAACTCAACAGAAAAAGTTACTTGAAGTTACTTCAATTTTTCTTTTCACAGAAACTACAAAAAAGCAAGTCTAATTTTGTAAATAATTTCTTACAGCAATTCATAAAAAAATAAGCTATTTTCACAACTACAGGCAGTTTTAGGTATTGTCAATGGCATTAAACCGGTTCTGTTCCTGGCATCAGTGCAGACCAGCAATTTTTTTTCATTTTATTTCAGATTTTCTGGGTCTTTTCGACCCATTCTTTGTCTGCCGAGCAGCCAGACTGCCAGAAGCAAAATGAGAGAAAAACAACTGCCAGAATTCCTTGATGCATTCACTGAATTGTTGTACAGAATCCCATAGCTGAGGTCTCCAAAGGGATTTAGATACCTAAATCCATGTGAAAACCTGGACCTTAGTCTATTAAAGACCCTTTTAGCATAGATCTGCCACCTTCACTCATTACTTTCTGCCTCGGGACCTGGAGGGAGTGTTGTTGTCAATGTGTGCTAACATCTGGCCCTGACTAATTGACATTAGGGTAGGAAGTGACAAACAAACACAACCACAGCTTCTCGGAATATTCATCGCAAATAATTTATGCAAGTAATTTAGCCCCCCTCCTTCCCTTTTCCTGTCTGAGGAATCTGCAAGGGTGGAATGTGACCTTTATGGATTAGTGTCTTTGCACTTGTTCATTGAGCAGTTTGTGGGAACAATTCTGAGCCTATGGATTTCTTGCAAGCTGCTGGCTATGAATGTCCACTAATCCTGATTCACTGTTTATGCCATATGATTGGTCACCTCTCACACCCTTTCTTGTTTTTATTTTTTTTCCACTTCCTTTGTTTGTTGCCTAATTGGTTGACCCCAGTGTTATAAATAGCAAGGAAAACTGAACAAATCACAGAGGCTTTGTGTCTGTGGGAAAAGAGGGGGCTGAAATAGCAGGAAATAAATAGGTGTAGGGATTTTAGAACATTATTTGCCTAGATACATAGCTTTGAGCTGTAAAAAGAGCCCTGTTCCTTCCCTAACTGACAGAAAGAGACAGACTGCTCTTTAGCATGCTTTGCATCCAATTCTTTCCTGTCACAATACTCCAGATCCATCACATGTATGGGAAAAGCTGTTGGGACACATTTTGTTCCCACTTATTGTGCAGGCAGAAATGTCTTTTGGAGCCTTCCTTCCTCTCACCACTCACATGTGCCCCACCTTACATGAGGGGATCCTGACCTCAGCTGAGACTTTTACCTCTTTTAGTGGCAAACTGAAAATAAGAACAACAGATAGTCTAGTTCCTCTGCAGTGCTGCTTGTTTGCTTCTCACTTACATGCTCTGGTTCATAAACAAAAGCTCCTCCTAGCTCTTAATTAAACATAAATGAAATGAAATTTTATGTAAGTGCATAACAAACAGAAAGATAAACATACAAATATAAATAATAACCCAAACCCAACATATCCTGGGAACAGCTAGGAGGAAGTATGTAAATATAACCCGAACAAATTCTTTTTTAACTTCTTTTTGACTAAATATATTTGAAGGAAAAATATTTTTTTCATTCTTTGCCCAGTTTTCATGACGAAATGAAAGCACTGGAGCCTGTGCAACTTAAGTCTATAAAACCAGTGAAGAATAAGGACTGTCAGCTGCTACCAACTCTCTATTGGCCCAGTTGAACCAGTGGTCTACAGGGAAGAGACAAGGGAGTTTATCACTTATCCCTTGAGCCATCCACTCTTCCCTAGAGAAGCTTCTTGACATCAGGGGCTTAACTGAAACATATGAATTAGAGTGGAAATTGAAAGTTTTCAAATATAAATTAATTTATACCCAAGGGTTATTCATGCCAACTAGCAATAAATACGCTGGAAGTAAAAAAGGCTAATTTGAATGAATATGAGTGGGCAAAAAGTAATCAAGGGCAAGAAAGAGGCATATTCAAAGTGTAAAACATGGCATAAAGGAGTAAGAACTGAAAAGATTACAGTAGAAAATTAATGTAAAGAAAATAGGAATTCTGTGAAAATTTGCAGACCAGCCTTCTGTGTTGTGGTGCTGAACTGCCTTACCAGACCTACCTCATTTTTCTGCAGCCTCCAAGAGCTGGATATGGTGAGATCAAAAAATAAAAATTAAGTTTCACCCAAGATATTTGTGGGCATTTCTCTAAGATATTAAGTTGGAAAACAGGGCCTGTTAGACCTTGTTATTAATTATGGGATGAAAGAGGGATTGATAGCAAAGAAAAAGGCTGCTGAGAGATGATGTTGACAGATAAAAAACACCCAAAGAGGAGCTACTAGTAAATCTGTCAATTCCCTTCACTTGTCCTGTAAAAGTCTAGTGGGCCCCCCATCTGACGTTTTTTTGTACACAGGCAGGAGGATTTCACTGGATATATTTTCTTTATAAGGTTAAGAGAGACCACCAATGCCTCTGCTGAAGTTCTGCCTTTAATCACTCACCCAAAACTGATTCTGGGTCCTGGGGCACATGGTGGATTATTTACAATGACAGAAATGTTCAATTTCTGTAATTGCACAGGGACAAAAGAAGATGCAATTTTTATCACTTTGCCTGGTTTCCTCAAGGAATAATTAGTTACTTTCTTTCATGAGTAGTAAATTTGTACTTACAAGACAGAAAAAAAAAAAAAAGAAAAAGAAAAAAAGATTAGGAAATAAGAATTGGACTTGAGGAATGATGTGAACAGAGGGTAGGAGTAAAATTAGAAGTTTTTTGCTTCTGCTAGGTTAAATCATCTATGACCTTGTATGAGCTGAAGAGCTGAATGATACATTTTTTCACTGCTCTTTAAAAACAGCGACTGAAAATATTTCTGTTCATACCAGTTCCTGTTTTAAGAAAGCACAAGGCTATGTTTTGAGCCTAAACTACTTCTCTGTGTCTGATTAATTAACCTAGAGGCTTTCCCAATATTCCCCACAGATTTTGTCCCTGGCTTTGATTAATTTAATTAAAGATCACCAGCCTTTACTCACCCAAGGGGCACCATGTCTAACATGAGGAATAAATTTTTTTTTTTTTAAGAAGAAGTAATAGGAACAGCTGAGGGACACACACACAAAAAAAAAAGCAGAGTAATTTTCCTGTGTTTTGGAGGTGGTTTTTAAATAATTTGCTGTGTAACCCAAGTGTCCCATATTTGAGCAGATGTGCAGTTACAGACAAACACGGAATGTGGAAAATAAAACAAGTTAGCAAGGAATGTCTGGATTTGTAGTCAAAATTTCATTGTTAATTACAATACCTCCAGCATAACTTCAGCATATTAAACCCTAGCTTTTTCCATAGGTTCAGACACTGACCAGAATTTGACAGACCATTCATGTGAGGATCTGCTCCAATTCAAAATGGAGAAGTTTTTCCAGGAAATATTATTTTACTGGATGCACTTTGAACAAAATATTAAGACCTGTGATTTATTTCTGCTGCCACTACTGTCCTGCTGCATGACTTTGGTTAAATCTTGTTTCCTTTCTGTTCTTACTCTTTTCACAAATTATCTCTTCCTTTACTCAGACTGCCCCTNNNTTACTCAGACTGCCCCTTAAGACGTCTCTGTGAAAATTGCCATCTCACGCTGGGGGTCTCTTTCTTGCTTGAGGAGTATTCTGAGTTATTGCTTCATGTTTTCCAGACTTTTCTTTTCTACGATTACATGTATTGTAGCATTTAGATCATGGGAGCACAACTGATGCCAAGAAGGACATAAGATGAGAGCTGTGTCTTCTGCTCTGCATTTAAACAACAGCAGACAATCACCAAGGAGGTTGAGGTGGCTAAGCTCTCCCAAAACAATGGCTTTTTCAAAGATACAAGGGTGGAAACATGTTTTACTTGGTTTTTTTTTTTTTTTTTTTTTTTTTTTTTTTTTTTTTTTTTTTTTTTTTTTTTTTTTTTTTTTTTTTTTTCCTGATAGTCACAGCTTACTCATGTTTCTTTGGAAGTAATTTTGCCTCATCCAAGCCACTTCTGATTCTGCCATGGTTTTCAGTACCAGTGACACCACACACTGTGTCTGATGTGCACTGTCTGACAGATGTTTGGAGACCTCTCAAGATGCCTGACACACTCCGCTGTGTTTGGCTTTTATTAATCCTTTACTTTCATCCTTATTTTCTTCCCCTTTCCCCCCTTGCTTTCCCCTCTATTTTCAGAGAAGCAAATGCTGACAGAATGGAAGAAAATTGTTCGAGGTCCATTTGAACACAGCACATTAATTTTAGGATTGTTAGCCACATGTTTATATGTCTGGCTTTCTGTGGAGGACTTGAGCTCTGCAGCAAATGAGTCCAGCCACATTTTTATTCAGTTCTCTCTCTGCTTCCTGCCAGGATGCTCAGGGGACAGTAGGATTCATGCTGTGTTTACCAACCCAGCCCAACTCTGCACCCATTTCAGCTGGCCTTCTGTATCAGCCTACCTGCACCTGTATTTTCCTGGTTTTGGAGAACACTATGAGCACAGCCAGACAAATTCTGGCACTGAGGATGTCACAATTTCCTTAGTCTTTATCAATAAGCATTCTTTTCTGTCCTTACCTTGCTCCTGCAGCTTAGCTGCACAGGACAGCAGCTCCCAGAGTGCCTGTACATCCTTTGGATACCCTCTCACATAAGTGGGTTGTGCTTTTTCTTCTTCATCTCCAGGAGAAGTTGGGGTGAAGAAGAATTTGGAGAAGAAGAATTATTTTTAAATCTGAGAACAGAAAGAAGGCATACTGGTTTCTCTTTTTTTCTTTTCCCATCAACATACTACTGAATAAATTTGAAAATACACTCTGAAAAAATCCTCAGGCACTGTTGACAAATTCAAGAGTGAAAACAGTTCTATGGAATTCCTGTAGTCCTGGTCACTGTCTTACACTTGCTGTGCAAACCCTGTTGTATTCCCTGGTAGCACACACCACTTTGGGTTCCTGACCAGATGGTGCACCCCTTTAGCAGGCTTTTTTTCCAAAAAGAAGCAGAGTATCAGGACAGTTGTAAAACTCACAGTAGTTTTCTTTCTCTACTACCTTCAGTAACAGCAGCAGGGGTAAAGAGAGAAAATCACTCTGCCCTGTTTTCCCCTACTCTCTCTACACCTACCCCTCTCCTCTTACCCTGCCAGCTGAAATAGAGGACAAACCTGTCATTAAATGCTTGTAAATGCTGAGTTACTTTATGGCAGTTTTTTTCTTATTATTATTGGACTGGGATGCAGAGAACACATGCTTGAACCACCTTTTAGGTTTTGGTTAGAGTTTGAGTTTTTTTTTTTTTTTCCTTTTTTTTCGTTTGTTTGTTTGTTTTTTTGTCTTGTTTTGTTTTTCTTCTCTCAATGTAGTCCTTCCCTCCTCTTTATTCACTAGGAAAGAGAAAGCAAGAGCAGACTTTGGTGCTGCATACTGCTCATTAACCAGTAGTCTTCCCCTCCCAACAAGCCCTTAGAGTAGGTAATCACTGCTTTTGCTTTGGTGAGTGTTAACTAACCAACCAGTCATTACCACTATGTAAAGACTAGTTAGGAAAGGGGAGGCATTGTTGTTATTGACATGGTACTGTGGTTTGCAATGAATTTCAAGGAACTGAGATTCTGCCATACAACTTCTTATAATTAAATTTAACTAATCAGTCCCATAATTTCTCCTATTAGTTTTAGCTAGACTAGAAAAGGTCAATGCCCTGGCAAGCAATGATTCGCAAATAACAGGTGCAGCCAGTTTCTATTATACTGCCATGGGACACTACTCTGTCACTTTTATTTACTGAATCAATCCACCAATGTCCAGCAGGAGAACAACAGTTAAATGGCCATTAATTGTAGGCTGATGTGCAGATGAAACAAATCTCCAAAGGGATGGTAAACCTTTGTTCTTTAGTCTCCTCCAGCTCACGCAACGGGATTAGCAGTAAATCACTCAATGCTTCATCTTCTTATTAAAAATTTACCATACTGGTCATCCCAGGTGACTTATATCCAACTAGGGCATTTAATTTTTTTTTTTTTTTTTTATTTAGTTTCAATGCCACAATTTAAGGCATTCATAGTGAAACAAGCTGTTAACACATAGAAGATACTAACATATGTGGTGTATCCCTGATTGTCCCTTTTTTTGTTGTTTCAGGGGGAAAACTGTTAAAGTTGTTTTAGAAAATTCTTTCCAGGAACTAAATTCCTTTTTTTAAAGTCTTTGATTTATTCAGTTTCATTCATACTCTGCCTCCTGAAACACAATTGTAAGTGTGCACATTCACCCTTCAGAAAGAGGAGTGACCGAATTGATGGAAGTGGGTGCAATGTCAGTTCAAAAGCCTTTAGAAATCTCCCTAAAGCAAAGGCCTTTCACTCATCCTGTGCATCCCAGACAAATTAATGAGTCCATAAGAAGACCACAGTTTTGAAGGGTTTTGGATTTGAGCCTTGCAGAGTACAGTGCATTGCATGGATGCAGCAACAACCCTCCCAAATGTAAACTGGGATTTAATGAGCTGGTACCCTTCCCCCCTGCACTTCCTGGACTAAAACAGAAAGAAAGAAATAGAAACTGTGGTACATGGGACCTCAGGGGCTTTATTTAATTATCCTTATTGAGACAGTTACATTTGCAAAACAAGAAGAGGTGCCTATCTGAGTGTGGCAGGCACCACTGACAAACACAATATATCAAAGCAGAAAGAGCAACCTCATAACGTACTATATTTCTGGGTACTTCACAGCTGAAACAATCAACTAAATTCCCCATCTCCCTCACCTAGTGTATCATCCCTAATGATGCTTGTTTCTTCTGCAATCTTTCCAAAGAGAAGCGTTTTGAATTAGGTCCTCATCCAAAGCTCAGTGTAATCAAGAAAACTACCACGAGTATATTAACCTAAGACTAATAAGTATACTGAGAAATAACTTTTGTTCTGCCAAAAGCAAAAATCTATATGACTAAAATATTGTATCAGTTTCAGTGAAGACACCCTTTCTTCCAAATAAGTGTAGGCAGCTGCACTGTGGAGGTTTCTATTTCACCTACTCCTCCTATGACTTTGTGGTCAAAGAACAGAAAGGGTTCTTCTGTGAGGTTTATCACATTTTAAAGTGGCAATCTAAATTATGTCCCAAAGTCATAGAAATTATGCCTCAGAAGGGTCTATTAGTGTTCATGGATTATAAAGAGAGCCGTTAGGGACTTTCTCAGAGGTAGCTAAACTGGAAATTTTTTAGTTACATGAAAACCCCTGAAGTTGCTAAGCTTTGCAACCCCAGATGTTCCATCATAATGTCTGGAGTTCCCAATACAGGCTGGAGCCCCATGAACAATTTCTTAAAGAATTACAAAACTGTAGAATCTACAGACCTCTGCAGGTCCTCTGTGAACTTTCTGCTCATCATGTTGTCCTCCCTAGATTTGATCATAGATGGCTTTTTTCTAGGAGAATGATAAAAGCCTTCAAGGACAGAGAGTAACAAACCCCTCTAGATACCCTATCCCAATGGTTTTCTACCCTTCTGACAAAGTAGTATTTCAAAATGTCCAGCCTGTCCCCCATCCACAGCAAGCAACAAGCAAATAAACCAAGAAATTAATAAAGAGACAAAGACGTGGATAGATACATTTGCCTTTTGTGATTCTTATTCCTTATTTCATTTTTACTACAACAAAGAGGTGAATAGAAAAATTTAGGGTTTGTTATTCTTATTCCTTATTTACTTTTTGCCACAACAAAGAGTTTGGCATTGTCCTCTTTCTGAAACCTTCAGCAGCTGTAGCTGGTACAGCTCTGCCCCTGCCAGAGTGCTTTGGAGTGTGTTCTACAAACATGAAGAAATACAAATCTCGAGGGGTGACAGCACATTGTAAGGAGTGTCACAGGTAACAGACTTATTGCATCCTACTCACTCTGTTCTTCCCCCTCTTTCTCCCTCCATTTTCTTTTTTTAATGCCTTCAGTTTCCCTTCTCTTAAGTATCGAGTGTGCAATTATTTTTGAGACATACTGCACCTATGGAACAATGAATATCATATTTTTTGATATAGTATTTCCATGACTAACACACACAGCAGTTTGAGCATTAGCTTGGCAATGGGACACATGGATATGTTCCCTCAGTTCTGTTCCCACAGACTGTTCCCTCAGCCTGTAATAAATTTCCCAAGTGACCTTAGGAAAATCATCTAGACTCCCCTTTTTTTCCTATCTCCTTCTGTGAAACAAAATAGTCAGTTTGGTCTACTAAGGCAACTCTAAAACCAAACACATTTGTAAGAATATGTCCGTGTTATTTTTTTTAATTTATTTTCTTTTGATATAGGTCAATTTGTTAAAGAGGACTTCAGAAATTGCCTTTCTGATCAAACATATTTTTACGGCAGTTCATATAAATTTATATAGTGCTTAAATTAGAAAAGAATATAATAATGATTATAATTTTTTTACTATATTGGTAATTTTCACTCCTCCTTAGCTCTGTGTAGTGCTTTGCTAAGTCACATGAAAGCCAGACCTCTGCTCCCTGGCAGTTCCCTTCTGAATTGGACAGATAACATGACAAATAATTACTTTCTAACAACAATTTTTTCTCCTGCGCATCTCTTTGTATTTTTTAGTATTGGCACCCATTAAGAGGTGAGGCATAGATGTTCTTTAAAGCCTGGATCACATAAAGAAGCCAAGACAGGTTTGGGAGGATCCTCTGCTCTTGGAAATTCTTGTGTCATTGTCACACACAGTACATGAAACATCCATCAACTTCACATCAGAAACAATATTCTCTGCCTTTGAAAAGCTGGTCCTAAGGGTTTGCAGCATGTGTCCCAGAAGACTAATGGTGAGTGTTGTTTTTTGATTGATAGAAACTATCTTTTTCCTCGAAATCATACATGACCAGCCAGAGAAGCACAAAAAATCCATCACTGCTTAGGCAGGAGGGGGGAGAAAACAGGGGCACTCGGTACAGCAGGGGTGGTCATACTTTGCCCAAATAATTTGAGGACCGTATTGGTAAGTTGCCAAGAGCCGAAGGGCTGCATTGAATTTGCATTAAATGGAGCAGATGGCATCAGCTGCCCTCAACTTTAATGTTGAAATGTGGCCTACAGAGCAAATCTGTACAAAACTTTTCTAATTAAATCTGAAACAACATGCCTCATCTATTCCCCAGTAGCACAGCCTTTCTGGTGGCATTTCTGCAATTCTGCTTCTAGCCCCAGCCAAGAGAGACAATGGCAGAACTGCAGAGAAATGAAAAATAAGAACACACAGAGACAAACAGTTTTTATCCCAAATGTTTTTTTGAAGCACCAGATGAGAATGAGTGGACTAGAATTAATCTCCATCAATCTTTACAAGGTAGTGTTCTTTGTAATAAGTGTTCTGTTGTATTTATTAAATGTGAACTTCTGAGCAAACCAAGCAGTGATACCCAGGAAGTCTGATCAGAGTTGAAAAAAGGAAAAGTCGTATTTCAAAACCACTCTAACATTCATTAGATAAACTTGGAGAAGCCAGATAAAGCTACCACTTTCAAATTTGCCTGTTTTACCATACATAAAATGAAATAATTTGGAATAGTCAATAAACCATGCTTTAGCTGTATTCATGCACTTCATTGACAGACTGTGTGAACATTTCCCACAAGAATTAAACAGATGACACCATAAATAATTCCATTACACCAACAATTTCTGACAACAGCTGTTAATCCACTCTCTGCAGTGGAACTCGATAGCAGGTAATGGTGTTTAGCAGTTGTGAAACCAACCCACTTTTATTTTCTGTGAACAACTTTTAAAAATGTTTATTTTACCTATTTATTTAATTGTCCAGTACCTTACTTAAGGATGTACTTTCCCTATCTCTACTTCTCATACCAAATGAGGACTTTATTTTACTAATATTATGCAAACCATGTTAAATGTTATTTCTTTTAATTATTATTATGCATATGTGAAATAATAACTTGCTCTAATTTTAACAGTCAGGACCAGACATCTGCATCTGGTGAGATTATGTGCAAACATATATTTTAAGAATAAAATGAGGTAAAATGAATAACAAAGCCAAAGTAAAATCTATTTTCATTCAATGGCTTTCTTCAGGAACATTTGAGCCAAATTTTCCCTTGGTAGAATTCCACCAACATCAGGATTAAATAAGGCCATTTTTTGTTTCCTCTGTGGAACAGACAGGGAGAATATGTGTCTTTTTTAGTTTATAAATAAGTAGTCAATAAGGTAATTGAGTGAGGAAAGAAGAAAAAAGGTTGTGAATAACTAAAATTGATTTTTACACATAGATCTCTGAAATAGCATTAACTATTTGAGTACTGAACTTTATTTCTGTCTTAAGTCACCTCTTCTACTGCACATTAATAGTCCATATGAGGCTGCCAATTTAAAAGAATAGAAACAAGCAACCAAAAACCCAAACCAAATGCCAAAACATCTTCTGGGTGATGCAAAAGCAGCTCAGGAATAAGATAAGGAGATAAAGAGAAATGGACATTCAGTTCAAATCTCTCTTTCCACTTCTCCCTTGCCTCGAGGCAGGCAAATTCCAAGTTAGAGGCAGAATATGAGGAAAAAAAATGGAGCAAGAACTTTGCCAAAATGTGAGATTGGATCAAGCAGTGGGGAGCCTCCTTCTCTATCCCTCTTTACACTGGAAGCACCAGGCACACCTGCACATCTTCCAAATTCATCAGGGGCAGCAGGACCGTGGGGGAAAGGAGACAGAATTGCTGCCCTGCTGAACTGGGGTGAACAAGAGAACACAGAAGTGATTCTAATACAGAGTTTGAGCACATTAACCACCTCTGACACAGCCATGAGTTTTTGGTTTTTGGGATCTATAAAGACTGGTCAGCACCTGGAAAAGATTTTCAACATTCTCATTTCAGATAGAGGTAGGTAGAAATTTCAAGTTCTGATACATTCAGTTTAGTTTACTTACCCAGTTTAGTTTACTTACTCAGTTCACTTTAATTACCCAGGCAGGAATAAATGAGATCCTTACTCTGTGGTGGAAATTAGGAATATTGGTAGAAAAGTGCCATGTGTAAAAATGTTTGGCATTTCATATAATCATACACTTTAGTATCAAAACCACTGTAATTGACATTGTTCTGCTTTTACAGTAAGATTAATGTTTTTAAAGAAGATCTGTCTTCTATTAAGCATCAAAAACCTTTTTAGATAGTATGACGAAATGGTACAATGGATTATTTTATTTATTTTTTTTATTTAGAAGCCATTTGTTGTATTTCAATCTTCCCTATGGTCTGTTTTGGGGTGAAAATTTACCATTTTGTTCTGAGTTTTCCTGAGGGAAGAAACACAAACTGAAGTTAAAAGTCCTCTCAGTTCCAGGAATATGTCCTATAAGCTGAACAGTAATGGGTGAAATTCAAGCTTAAATCACTGGGGAATAATTTGTTGGCAGCAACATCTGGAAATCAAATGTGCGAACAGTTAGTTAGTTTTCAGAACAGATGATAGATAGTGGGCTTTAAAGATACATTTATTGGCACGAGGTGGGAGAAAGAAAGAAAGAAAGGAAG
>VZRX01015014.1:1329-18223 GCA_013398075.1 Notiomystis cincta
GGGCTGTGGGTGGATCTCTGCACTCCCTGTGGATCCCCACGGTCTGTGGGTGGATCTCTGCACTCCCTGTGGATCCCCACGGGCTGTGGGTGGATCTCTGCACTCCCTGTGGATCCCCACGGGCTGTGGGTGGATCTCTGCACTCCCTGTGGATCCCCACGGTCTGTGGGTGGATCTCTGCACTCCCTGTGGATCCCCATGGGCTGTGGGTGGATCTCTGCACTCCCTGTGGATCCCCAGGGGCTGCAGGGGCACAGCTGCTTCACCATGGTCTGCACCACAGAGGTACCTCGGCTCTGGTACCTGGAGCACCTTGTCCCCTCCCCTCCTCCTCTTCTGAACTTGGTGTCTCCATGTTGTTTTCCCACATGTTCTCACCTTTTCCTCTTCACTGACTAGGAGCAAAAACCTGTGCATCCATTTTGTTTTGATTTTCTTCTTAAATCTGTTATCACAAGAGGTGTTACTACCACCTCTCACTGGCCCAGTCCTGGCCAGCACCATGTCCATCTCCAGAGCCATCAGCCATTGGCTCTGCCACACATGGGGGAAGCTTCCAGCAGCTTCCCACAAGAGCCATCTCTGTGACCCCCCCACTACCAAAAACCAGGCCATGCAAAACCAACACACTAATTTGTATTTTCCTTTAGTGACAAGAATTGGACATAATTTGTGCTCAAACTGGCACTGAAAGAAAACTTGTTTTAATACATCCGATAAAACCAGAATTTAACTTGAAAAAAATGCATGTTCATTGTTCAATGAAAGGATTGAAGTAATTTAACGCAAGTCTGTCAATAACCTTCAACACCATCTTGAACTAAAGCTCCAATATAAACAGCATCTTTACATAAACATGGATGTAAAATATGGTGAAAAAACATTCAATAACCTCATTTTAGCACAAACTACAGGTAGTAGAGTCACTTAAATGGAATCATGGGTACATGGTTACATTTTTCTCAGGTTTAAATCAGTTAAGCAAAACTTCCTAAGAACACTTACTCTGACTTGCCACCAGGATTTTGTTGAATGAAGAAGGTATTGACACGGTATTTTCCAGTAAGTTTTTCAATGTTCTCCATGTAAAATTGAGTGCAAAAATAAAATAAACAGGCAGCTGACAGTGCACTTCATTCCTCACCCCAACTTTCCTTGTCAGCATTTTCCTCCAGCTGAAAATCACACTGAAATATTTTCCTGCAGATTAAATATTTATTTAAAGAATCACAAAGTTTAAATCAAAACTGAGTATTACATCTTTCTGCAAATATTGCTCTTCAAGTTTTTATTTCTCTTAATTCTGTTTCTCCTTCACAGCAGACCTGGTCCTTCCAACTCTTACCTTCAACATAAAAAGCAGTAAACATGACTTTTCATC
Source organism: Notiomystis cincta (assembly GCA_013398075.1). Taxonomy (NCBI): domain Eukaryota; kingdom Metazoa; phylum Chordata; class Aves; order Passeriformes; family Notiomystidae; genus Notiomystis; species Notiomystis cincta. Next base: position 2,711 of record VZRX01015014.1, read on the forward strand.
TTTGAATTATTTCAATACCATTCTAAGGACTTGTTTGTTGGCTCCATTTTTTATGAGTTTGCAGCTCAATGCTAGAACAGCCATCATTTTTAATCACCTTTCTGTGCAAATGATTAAAGAATGAGGCTAGAACAGTTGTTTTATAGAAAATGTAACAATTGCAGAATTCCTTCTGTTGCCTGAACACAACTCACAAGTCATGTGACGGGAGACAAAGCAAAAAACACCCAGTGATCTAAGTGGTCCTTTAAACAATGCTAAGACACCCTTTGAATGTTTACTCTAGGTTACAAGTGACTCTTTCCTTAGACTTCTCTTCACAGAAATGGGCAAGTTTTATCAGCTCACAGCTTCTTCCAACAGTTGCAGTTCACTTGCTGCAGCCAGATATCAAAAGCCCTGTCAATTTATCTGAAATTCAGAATGAACGAAAAAATCTTCAAGGATGCTGCTCAGAAAAAGGAGTCATACTGCCCAGGGTATTTTACTCTGAATTATTAACATCATGCTTAAATACATCCACTGCCTATGAGCTGCAATTTTAAGTATACTATCCCTTCAGCTCACTTCCAAGTACACAACTGAGACTTTACTCTGCTTGTATAATATACAGCAGTAAAATTACAGTCTACAAAAGTACGAGTATTTCTCTAAGTAGGTATTTAAGTAAATAGTTTTGCAAAGATATTCATACAAAGAATGGCAGCCCACTTTTCCACAATGAGATTGCCTAGTACTGCCCAGTCAGTTCTAACTCTCACTAACTTGGGTACTAAGACTTCAGTCCTGTAAGCAGAGATTAGAAATATTATTTCCCTGGATTAACTGGGAAGACTGTACAAGAAATAGTGCTCAGTATCATGTGCTAAATAGCAAGCCACAAGAACCCTGTAACCATGTTCAGCTGTACATAACTACTGTGATACTACAAAATATAATGACCTTGCCCTTCTCCTTGGGGACCCAATGATATGCATCTTTGTAGCATACTGTATTGATAAAGAAAAAAAATGAAAAAGCAACTTTACAGAATTAGGTCTAAAGCTGTTAGTGACTGCTTACCTCCTATAGCTTCTGCAAGCCTGGGAAAATTTTTGGATATTAGGCACCAAGCTTGTTCTAAAGCAAACCTTTCCACGAGAGACAGAAGTTTATTTATGTCAGCTAATGCTAAAAACATTCTACTAGATGCAACACAGGGCTCCATCCTTCTCTGAAGATGGCTCTGTAAAAAACACGTATTTTCACTAAGTTGTGGGTGTAGCCACTGACCTTTAGTTCCACACACAGATGCAAATATTCCACACATGTCAAAGCAATACTAGCTCATGAAACTGCACTGACATACAGCTGATACACAGGCAACAGCCAAAGTGCACTTCTCAAACTTTTATTAACTGCTTAAGAGCTATTTAACAGATCCTTAAATCATCGTAACACAAGATTCAAACTTCTTAACTGAACGTTACAAAAAAAGGAACTAAGTTTTGGGAACCCTTACATAAAGTTCCTTCCCAAACTAAGTCTTCACAAGATTATCTTCTCATGCAACATTTCACTTACAGCACAACAGAGTACAAACTAGTTTGGTATAAAGTAGTTTAATCCCATGACTCAATTTCTCTTGCAGAACACTCCATCTTTACTTCTCCTGCATTCATGTTGCCTCTGCCTCTGTAATTCTAAAAAACACAAAAGAGGTCCTAGTTTAGAACTATTAACACTTTGAATCATTTAATAAGTCACCACAAAACAATTTTAGCTTTTTGCATGCAGCTATCTCAATGTAATCTGAATGCTTAGAAAGTTCTCATCATTAACCTCCTCTACACAAGGTTTTTTGACCTCGTGTGAAATTACTGCAGTTTAATCAACCTCAGATTTTACTTCCTCATATGTGAGCTTCCCACAGTTCACATCTCAACTTCTTTTATTACCCAACACAAATCAGTTCATACAATTGTGAGGAAAAAAACTCCCCTCTTCACTACATACTTAAGAATGCCTGTCTGCATTACCTTCCCAGTAAAATCTTTTCCTTTGGAAAAATGAAACTCAGTAATCTCTTAAGACTGCCTCAAAATAATCAAGTAAGATACTCCCAAAAATTCTTCTTTCAAATTCATCATTTGATTATCAAATGGCCTTTTTATGAAAAACTGGGCTGATTACAAAAGCAGAGTTTCTGTCAGACTGACATGAGAAGGTCTCATACAAATTAGAACCTCAACTCCAAGAACTTACTGTATGTATGTGATATTAACAGCAGTATTCCCAATGCAAGCAGACAGACTTCACACAAAAACCTGCTCTATTCTGGACAAAGAGTCAGTCAGACTGGGTAACTTAAGAGGTTGTAACGGACATGGACACACTTAGACCTTAGAAACAATGCATTTCATGAAATGCTGAGACACACTACACAAAGGCTAGAGATGTGCATTTGGAAACAATCTAGTAAGATCCACCGTTGAAAGTAGTCTAATAAAAAAGCAAAAATAAAGTATCCTTTATCCGAAACACACAAGAAAGATCCACTGAGTCACGAATTACTCTGCAAGAGAAGGTTCATGCAAACATACATAACAGCTGTAATGTGAGGCTGCTAAGTGTGAAAAGGAAGCAATATTTGTGTTACTGAGATCTCATGAAGCCCTCCCTGAAAAGTTATTCAGATGTAATAAGGGGACTAGCCAGCCAGGTAAAAACACCCAAACCACCCAACGCTTTCAATAATTATGGCAGGGGAAAAGATAATTCACGAAAAAAGGTTAGAGCTTGAACTGAAGCTTCAGACACTGTGTAAGCACTGAGAGCAATTATTTCTACTACGGTCTCAAAGAAAATAAATTTGCAACATTTGGAAGCAACCGAGACCTGATAAAGTTCTTATGGAATCAATACATGAAGGAAAGGCTTTCAAATAAGTACAGAACTTAAATCCTAAAATTGGCAACAGTAAGAGACAAGAAGGCTTCTCAGCCTTTAAGAATTTTGACAGAGAACAGACGGGGACATTTATCCAGCTATAATTAGCTGAAGTTTTCAGTGAAATAAAATGACTGGGTGGTTCACAACAAGCAGTAATTGCATAATCAACAACTATTTGCTCCCATCCTACATGTGCAGTAGAGAAATTTCTGAACTACAGCTTTTGTGTATGTTTGCGTGAACGTCTTCTTCCACAGAAATCCTAACTTTATAGTTCAAGACTAAAACAGCTAGTAAGGGGCCACACTGGAAGAGACCAAGTCAAGCCCGAGTCAAACTCGTCTGAAATTAGTTTCAGTAATACTGAATTCTTTGAAGATGCACAACTAAGAAAAGGGACACCACTACAGTCAAAACAGTTCCAGTTACTCTGGATATATACCACAAAAAGACACTTTTAAATTGAGATGAAGTTCTAATAGCCAAGACTTGCAGTTAATTTCCCGACCTACCTTTTGGGTATTAACTGGGAGTCGTCCTCCTTCAGCCTCAAAAGCAACTTCTGTCAACCAAACAGGAACTTCCTGCTGAGCCTATGCAATTAGGAAAATCAGTTCAGAGACTCTGACTGCTTTACCAATTCAGATTAAGAGTTCTGTAACTGTACCAAAAACGTCACAGTTGCTCAGTACATTCAAGTGAAGTCTTAAAGAACAGAAAAAGTTGAGCACTAGGATTTCAACTTACATCTGAAAGCACTTTGATTAGAGGTTGTGCAAGATGACTATCGGAACTGTTATCAAAGAAGCCAACTGCTCTCCCTGTATTTCCACAACGACCAGTTCGCCCAATTCGGTGCACATACTCCTCAATGGTGGAAGGAAGATCAAAATTAATAACATGCTGAACGCTTTCAATGTCCAGCCCTCTTGCTGCCACTGAGGTTGCCACAAGAACTGGACATTTTCCAGAACGAAAATCCCGAAGAGCTATTTCTCTCTCTCTCTGTTCTCTGTCTCTACAAAGAAAGCAAGGATTAGAATGGATGTCTCAAAAAATCTACAGTATTATTTAAGATACAATTTAAATGCCATGTTTCATGGAAAGAAGCTCTTGGGGGTGACAATGGGTGCAAAACAAAAAGAAGACCCCAACAACTCACACATTGCCCAGTTTCGCTTTTCTGAATTTTTAACTGAGAGGAGCAGCAAGACAGAGCAACCATTTTAACATCAGTCTCTAGAGAAACTGAGTTTTTTTAAAAGAACTGGATACTTATGCATCAAACTCACTGCCTCTCTAAGAAAATCTACTGGCTCAATTGACTACAAGTGCTTTTCTACAGCTTTGTAGCATGGAGCCAGAACAGCAAAACAAAGTCAACACATACTTCAGCACAGGCCATTTTTCAGATATACTGAGAAAACTGTGGCCGGTCAAGAGTACAGAACTTGTCTTCTGTTTATCATCATGACAAGGAAACTAGATTTGCTCTGGTGTTTCCATGTTTGAAGACTATTTATAGATTATCCAGTACTGAACTACAGTGGGTCAGAATTTCACCATGTTCTTTACTAGTCAAGAAAGAAAACAAATTAGGAAGCTGAACAGTACTCTTTAGGATACTAACATGGGATATTTAGTGAAGCCTGGTATGACTACTACTCCAGAGAAGAGTTAACTATCCTAACGTCAACTCAAAAGGTAAAATGAATCAGAAACTAGTAACAATTGTAACAGTTTAACTGTTTCCATTGAACTAGTTATTCTAAGTATATTTCAATTCACAGTATAATAATTATACAGAAATGTATTAAGAACATCCTCCCACACAAGGGGGTTGTGAGTTAGGAATTCAAGCTTGCAAGGAATGGAAGGCCAGATGTTCTCAAAAGCTGTGTGGCTTTCACACACCTAGAATTCCAACAGCCACAGGATGTACACAAACATCCTGCATCTGCATGCTAAGACCATTTTAGCCCTTTTTCAACCTTTATATTCTGGTGTCTGTCAGAACACATGACAAGCTGAACTATACAGATATGGCCAAATATGAGTTCTCAATAAAAGCTTCTTACAAGACACAGGTGACTTTCATTTTAAAAATACTTACCCATGGATACTAGTGGCTGGTATGTTTTCTTGACATAGAAAGCATGCAATGAAGTCTGCTTTTTTCTTTGTGTCCACGAAGACCAGGGTTCGTTCATTACCTATGTGGAACAGAAGTTTAAAGCCACTACAGTTTGAAATATGACGCATTTTCACTATTTAGAGTAACACTTATCTATATTAATACCTAATATAGACACATATTTCAAATAAAATTTTTAATGTATGACTAATTTCTTGTCTAATCTGAGCTAAATAAATTCAATCCATCAATTTCTAGATCAATATGGTAACTACATGAGGACATACACATTGTTTTTCTCCACAATTACAGGAGGAAACATTGTTCCCTGGGACAGGTATGTAATCCCTTTCTACCATAGGCAGCTAAAAGCACATTATCCTGAGCACTGAAGAGCAAGGATCCACAGACCATTTTTTAACTCCAAACTCACATTCAATCTTCAGCATTAAAACTTAAAACATACAGAACAAAAATGGAAAAAACCCAGATATTAATAAAATACAGGCCTAAATATTCACATGATAATTTTAATATACCTGTAATTCTGAAATAATAACCCTAGACGCTGAAGTATTGTAACTGACCATATGAAGTAGAAAGCCATCTAGGAAGGCTGTCTGCTAGTACTTAACAGAGATGAGACACTGACAAATACTGGGCACTAGACCAGATTCAACAACACTTACAAGTCCCTTCCAACCCAAACTATACTATGACTCTATGAAATACCCCTACAAAAATATGCCTAAAAACCAGCAGCTCCCCAGGTTCCGCTTCAAGTTTCATCAAAAGTCTTGTAAAGCATGTAACACACAATAAAATAATAGAGCCATGATCTTTTAAATACAAGTTTAAAACCAAGCAATTCTGACTTCCCTGGTAAACAACTTGCATTAAGGAAACTTACCTATGCTATGCAGAATTTCTATCAGTTTATCCCTCTTGAAATACTGAGAAACTTGAAGAATACTTTGCTGAACATCACTGCATGCTCCACCCGCACGTCCAACAACAACAAATAAAAAATCAGTTTTCAAAAATTCACCAGCTAGCCTGAAAAAGAGACAAAATTGAGCAACATGAAATATGTAATTACTTTTGCTTTAAAAAGACATTTTCATTTATGTTCAAGCAACACTTACAACAAATATTTCTATCCTCCATTTTGTGAGGAATAATACAGGTAGTCTTATGTATGTTTTTTGAAAAGCCAGAAGAATGTGCACTGCTTGGGTCCAGAATACAAACCACATCCTGGGCTGCATGAAGCATGAGCAGCACATCAAGGGACTCTACCTCTGCCTTTTTAAGGCTGCAGCTGGAGTACTGCATCCAGCTGTGGCAACTTCAGCACAAGACAGACATGTCAGTATAGATCCAGAGAGGTCACAATGACGATCAGAGGGCTGGAGCCCCTCTCCTCTGAAGACAAGCTGAGAGAGTTGAGGAGTGGGAGTCATTCAGCCTGGAATGACCTCATTGCAGCCTTCCAGTACCTAAAGGGGGTTTATAAAAAAGAGGGAGAGAAATCTTTTACATAGGCTGATAGGACAGAACAAGTACAGGCTGGACAGAGAATGGATCAAGACTAGACCTGGAGGAAAAGATCTGAGGGTGCTGGTAGATGAGAGGCTGGACATGACCCAGCAAGGTGCACTTGCAGCCCAGAAAGCCAACTGTCTGCATCAAAAGCAGTGTGACTGGCAGGGCAAGGGAGGAAGGGGTTCTGCCCCTCTGCTCTGATATTCTGAGACCCCACCTGTGTTCAGCTCTGGGGTTCCCAGTATAAAAAGATGTGGACCAGCTGGAATGAGTTCAGGGAGTCCACTAACAAGAAAACAGAGCTGGAGCACCTCCGAGGAAGAAAGGCTGACAAGAGGTGGAGTTATTCAGCCCACAGAAGAGAAGGCTTCTGGGAGACCCTGGAGCAGCCTCCCAGGGTGAGCGGCTATATGATACTAAGTTGCCAGCTAGGATTAAACCACAGCCTTTTGGTGGGAGACAAAAAGCCTCAAATGCTAAACTGAAGCTCACCAGTCAACTAGAAAAATGCATGGTTCTCTCAACTCACATGTACAAAAAAAGCTTCAACTATCAGATCAAAGGTCTATGTAACAGCAGAAACAAGTTCGCTAAAAAAACAAACATTATGTTAAAACTAAATCTGATTATATTCACTGAATAGAAGTGCGGGACGATCTGAACCCAACAGGTCCAAAGAAAACACCTTTGTGTACAATACTACCAAAATAGTACACTATTTAAAGTTCTCCTGGTGGCCGAGTATGGGGAAATCATTACCTTTCCTGACTTCAGCACCAGAAAAGCATTAAATCCAGGAATTAAGTGACTCCAGAAAAGAAGGATTTTCACACTCCAAAATGTGAACATTACCTTTAGGCATTTCAGTTTCAAATGGTTACAAGGACAACAAGGGCAAGAGAAAACTGCCTCAAAGGTGCACCAGGGGAGGCTTAGACTGGCAATTAGGAAAAAAATCTTCACTGAGAGTTTTCAAGCACTGGACCAGGCCGGCCTGGAAAGCAGTGGAATCAGCACCCCAAAAGGTACCTCAAAGATGCGCAGATGTGGCACTTGGGGCATTGGTTTAGTGGTTCACTTCCTGGTGCTGGGTTAATAGTTAGACTTAGTCAGCTAAAGGGTCTTTTCCAACCCAATTCTAGTCCTCTAATGACATTATTCACTTCCAAACCATGATCCAAGCATTCAGGTTTCTGAAGTCTTCCACAAGCACTTGTAAATCCTGCACAACTGACAGTAGAAAGGTAAATCTGCCGGTGTTTTTTCATTAAACAGAAACGGACAGTAAACATCTTGAGCATTCAAGGAATCTCCTCCTTTCAGATTCTGGTAGTTGCAGATGCATTCCCTAGTATGCAAGAAAAATACGTAGCAAAACCATGAGCAAAACCACAATGATAAAAGCAGATGTAGAGATCAAGGGACCCAGATTCTTCTTTTAAACCCAAAGCCTGAGCAAATCAAAGCATATTTTGTATCTTACAAGGAGATAAACGTGCCTGGTCTTTTCCCAGGATATACTGAGAAGTGAGACCACATTCCTGCAGAAACAGGTAAACACATGGTATGAACACAAACTATACTTGGGAAGACATCATCTGCATGCTTGATTACCAGCTGAGCAAACAAGGTCATTATTGGTTCATTATGAGATTATTTCTCCATACAAAGAATCCTAAGAGAAAAACGCTGGCAAGGAACCAAAGCCGCAACAGGTGAGTACTGCTTTAAGAAAGGCGATACATTTCCACGTCAGTGGTCAGCACTACCTGACTGAAAGGCAGAAAGCCACCCATTCCCCTCTTTCATTCAGCACAGTGAATTACTGAAAAGTATTTTCTCCCTGCCTCAAAATAGATCTTTCAGACTTTTTGAGACAAAATGAAGTTGTCAGGATTCGACTCACTGAAGTACCAACACTAACAAGTATCCCTACCACAAACGTCACCAAAATTAAAACTGAAGTTTAGAGTCTTCTGATTTAACAGTGATAGACAGATACTGGTGTCTCAAAAAGTAGAAGAAATAAAAAAAAAGTTTCCATCTGCCTGCAGGAAATTAGTTGTTTTGTTCTGTTACTTAGCAACCATACTACCATTTGTTGAAGACTGGTCTCTTAAGGGAGAGGAATTTTAAAGGTAATGAGTAGTAAGTAAGATGTATTATAAACTCATTTGTAGAAGCTTTAAAAATACTGAAAATAAATACCAACTATCCACATAAGTAAGAACTGCTTATCACAAACACTGGGAAGTTGAGCAATAATTGGTATGTCTCACTAGCCAAAGACAGTGCTATCAGCAGCATCACTGTTTTTGAGCTTGCAGAAATGTGGTCAGGGAGGAACAAGAAACCAGAAGAGGCAACATGAAGACTTCTGCAGAAGTGGAATTTCAAAGCCTTCAGACAACTTCTTAAATTGCTTAGGAGATGCCATCTAAATTAAGCAGGTAATGTTTTAGAGCCTCTGCTTAAATTAAGAAAGGAATGTTAACATCATAGATTTCAGTATTTTCAAGTAAGATTACAAGCTTTTAAAAATAAGGATGTTCTTAACTCTTCAGATATTTAGTTCTCTACAAGTACATCTTCAGATGTATTTCTATTCTTATTCCACTCACCTCTGAACTTCTTCAGGAAAAGTGGCACTAAACATTAGTGTTTGGCGTTTATCTTTTTGTGGCATGTCTGGGAAAGATACCAACTTCTTCATATCTGCGCCAAAACCCATATCAAGCATGCGGTCTGCTTCATCTAGCACCAAGTATTTCACATTATGCAAAGAAATCTGCAAGTTTTTCAGTCAAAGAAAAAAACTATTGGTTCACTGATAATATACTCATACAAAATACCCTATTTTCCAAAATCCACCTTTTACTTCTTTCAAGTGAACAAAAAATGAAAATATTATGATTTGTTCACATCTCAACCTCTATTTAACCTTTTAATGTGCACTAATTCTAACAGCAAACACACATCATAATGCTCCACAGCTTGGTTCAGCTATGTAAATAAATACATAGAGCCTAAAGACCAACTAAAATTCAGCCCATCTAATTTGGAATTATGCCTTTAGTTTTAGAAAGGGTCTCTCATCTAAAAAATCTTTTTTCTGAAAAAAAATTATGTCAGAAAGCATTATCAAGAATATTATAACTTCACTAATGCTGACCAAGACTATCACTAAAAGCCTGAAAACTGCAGAAAACTGATCTCCAGTTTATTACAAGTGTTTTTCCAAACTTCATTTGTTCGGTGAACATAACTGAGTCATCACTGTAACATGCAAAAATTTCAATGTGAACTTATAATGACTGGGAAAATAAAAATTCAAATAGAGTTATTATATAACCTGGAGTTTTTTTTTTATTTTGGATAACTATAAAAATATAATGCCAGACAGATAAAAAGCCATTACAGTAAAACAGGACATCAAGTGAAGATCCACTATGGAATAAGCCACAAGAACCAAGTGAAACTGCTCCACATATTTAAGATACAAAATTTTATTGCCGTGACCACTGCAGCCACTTGGATTTAGACTGCTATTTTCCAGCTGACTCTGAAAGGAACTGGAAAGATCTAGGCTCCAGCTACTCCTTCAAAAACCTCATGGAATTTAGACAGTCTAAGAAAACCTCACTTGTATTTCAGTGCCTGTACAAAAGCAGCATACTGACAGAGCCATTGAAAACCAATCCCTGCTTCTACAAATTTCAAAGAATGAAAAATGGTATTTTATCTTTTAGGTAAGACTATTTAGTGAATTCATATGAAATGTTCAGATCTTACCTTTCCTCTCTCGATGATATCTAGAAGCCTTCCTGGAGTGGCACACAGTATATTACAACCTTGCTTTACCTGACGAATCGAATAGTCTGTTTGTGTACCTCCATAGATCACAACAGGCCTTATACATGTTCTGTTACGTAGAAAAAAGTTTGGATTAATTATGTAGGTATGCAAAAAAGTATTGTTTCATGGAAGTTCATAAAAAATAGTCAGCTCTACTGCAAATTAGTTTAAGAGTGGTTCAACTCCTTCAGCATTCAGCTCAGTCCAGAAACAGCGCTCAAAACCAGAAACTCACTCTGAGTTAAGCTTGAAGCTCCCCCTCACACAACATAACAGAGGCTGCCCAAGTGGCTTGCTAGGAACAAACACTTGATTTCACCTGCATTCTCCCCTTTCTTCAACTGAGACCTACTAATCCTAACAGCCAAAAGAGTATTAAAACTTTGTCCCCTTTTATAAAGCGCATTCAGAAAAAGCAGAACCACCACTACATATGCCTCTAGTGCTTCAGAAGTAATCTTTGCAGACCTTAAAAAGGGCAACATAAAAAAATACACACACAGAATCTTTGTAAAGCAGCTAATCACATTTGCCATACAGTATGTGGATCAAGGATTTGACAGCAAATCCACTCAAAGATTACACTACTCAGTGTTCTTCCCACTATGCTTTTTGGTTAGATCTGCCAAGTAGCGCTACATCAGATACTCTTCTGCAGAAAACCACTCCTCTAAGCAAGAACTACCTTGTGCACCTCTGAACCGTGTTTATAAGCTCATCTTTATAACCATCTGCTAAGATTCTTACATGCACGCTGTGAGTATTTTCACACCCAAATTGAAATGGTCTTTTCCTGAAGATGCTCATTCAGCTTTATATGCAACAATGGTGACAAGATAAACCTCGTGAATTTTTCAAAGTTTATCAAAACTTTTCAGAAAGCTTTACTCAAGAAAATAAATTCCCTCTGGAATTCCACAACTTCAATATTTATCCACAATTAGTACACATTTCATATTCCTATTGGCAAATTAAATCAAAGAGCCTCAGATCATAAATCTGAACTGATTAATATGCATGCTCTTCTTTACCACACTACAGATTCATATCCTGATACAATTTAACTCATTTTTACCACAAGCTAGCTTGTAAGAGAAACTTTCTAGATTCAAATGTTATTTTATGGTGACATCTTGTAAGAGAAACTTTCTAGGTTCAAATGTTATTTTATGGTGAAATCTGTATCTAGTTTAAAACAGCACAATGAACAGAATCAGCTACAAAGTTGTAACTTTTAGAGATTAAGAATCTACTCTAAATAACATGTTTAGTAAGTTGATATACATTCTTCCCGCAAACAGCCTCCAAGTGCAAATTAGCTTGAACAAAGGCAAGTATGATTTATCCCACCAGATTTTGCAGTGATTATGTTCTGCATTCTACCTCCAAACAGTAACAAACTGTTACATACAATACATATTCTGTACATTGGTAAAACCTATTACTTAGTAGTGAAAAGATTAATGACAAAGCTAGTACATATGCACTCTCACACAACATTCAAGGACTTAGTGACAGGTTTAGGTCTCTTGTTCTGTTTTGAAAGCTCAACAAGTTTCTTTGAGCTACAACATGTCTAAGACCAAAAACACAAGGAAGTAACAGTAATGAGAAACCATCACTGATGGTTAACTAAAACCTGTAACACCCACCTCCACTTTGCCAAGATGAAAGTAAAGCAAATATAAATTACATAAGACAAGCTAGTAAGTTTCTTCATCCTGAATACATCTAGTGCAAGTAGCTCAGTGTGCAGCTGCAGTGCAAGCCACAGATTGACCTCTAGGTGGCAAGAAATGGCGGGAGCCCAGGCAAAAGTCCATGAACTAGTGCTCATCCTTTGCTTAACAAAGGGCACAAGGACTTGCATCAATAGCTAGTTGACCTGACGCTCAGACTCTGCAGGAGCAAGTAACCCAGTAAGAAGACCTCAAAATACCAGGCACATAAACTGTGAGCATATGAAAGTCCAGTGATTCTGCTGTTCAGGGGTCCCTTCAGGAGACAGCCTGCTTGAGCAGCTACATGTTGCTGCAAAACAATGAAATGACTTGAAGGAAACAGAAGTCTGAGATTCTGCTACATAGGAAACCTAGGGTCAAGTCAGTGAGAAAACCTTGTCTGACTCACTGAGTGGTGGGTGTAGGAAGTAAAGTAGGGTAGGCAGCAGCTCACTAGAGCCACCTGCTGCAAAGGGACTGACTTAGGTCTCAGCAGCAGAAATCCCTGGTCAAAAGTGACTGCCAGAATGGCTCCTGGACAGTCAGAGAGGAAAATTTTCTTAACTCTTCCTTCAAGAAATTGCACTTTTCATGTCAGTGACAAGATGAATACTCATCTCCTGTTCAAGCCATCCATTCACCCACTCTCTCACCCCAATATCAGAAAGATTAGGCACTTAAATCCCTAGCCATATAGTAAGAAACTCACTAACCAAGTACTATAATCTGAACTCATTATAATCTGAACACAAGTGTTTATAATTTGACTGGCACAAAATAATTTGCAAGTACTTATGAAAAAAATAAAGCATTGCTGATTCAAGCAAAGTAATAATTAATACTAGGCAACAGCAAAAGCTTACCCATACACAAATTTTCTTGCTTCTAGGAAGATCTGATTTACCAGTTCTCTAGTTGGGGCAGTAATAATACATTCTGGTTCTTGCTGCTCTTTAAAGCTACTGGCAGTTACACCATCCCTCATCATCTGGGCCACAACTGGTACAAGGAAGGCTGCCTGGGGGAAAAAAACCACAGCACTATCTGGGCTGTTCAGTCTTAAAAGCTTTCATCAGTCACATTAAAACATGTGTATCAATCTTAAAACTTGAATGGTGGTGTACACAATAATCAGACTGCAAAAGGATTGACCTGAATGCACAACAGAACATTTCAGCTTATTTCTCCCTGTTAACCAGTATGAAAGTATCTCTCTGGATCTTAATAGCCTAGTAATACAGGAACACAATCACGCTGTGGCTAGCTTTCCATACAGTTCCATACGCTGATTACATACCCTGGTAATTAAGTAGCCCAAGATCAAAACCAAGCTTAATGTGTACTTAAAACCTACAGGTTACCATCAGTAGGGCTGTAATCATGTACTAACATTCTCCAGAATACTAAAATAGCAGCTGTTGTCAGCTTGCTACACAGCTGCACCACACCAGCACACTTACTTCCTTATGTAATTCTTCGTTATTACTTATGTAAGACTAGTTATCCACAAAACTGCATCGGTACAGCAGTCTCAAAAGCGTTCAGAATATTTAGAGCACAAGCTTTGGATGTTTCCCTTTCTGCAAACAGAAGAAGTCTTGCAAAAATAACTAGTAAGCTACATTAAAACAAAACTAGGATTCCACACTACACTGAATAGCAAAAAGCTACACTTCTTAACCAAACATTCCCATCCACCAACTGTCAGTGGTTAGGTATGGCTACCTTCGACAGTTCAAAAACTTGAGACAATTTTCAACTCAGTATCAACTCTCAACATTGTACCATGATTAAAAGTCAATCACGTAAAATGAAGACTGGTGCAGAACCGACTTCATCAAACCAAGTAGGACAAACCTGCACAACAGTTACAATCTGGCAAAAGTTTGAGGGGAAAAAAAAAGGCACACGAAACTCTCACAGACAAACACACAAATTAAAAAAAGGGAACAAAACCAACAAAAATCCCAAAACCAAAAGCAACCCACCAATAAAAACCCAAACCACCACCAAACAACAACAACAAAAAAAAAAAAAAATCAATCCCCAAACAAACAAAAAACCCCCAAAAAAGACAAAACCACACAGAAAACAGAAGTCCCAACTTTCAACTGTTGAGTTCCATCATCAGCAGTTTCTAGGACTGCCTGCTTATATTCTGAATCCATAGCTGTAGCTCTGATGGCTGGCCTGCTCTACCAAGAAACTAGTTTACTAAAATAAAGGATANTCCCCAAACAAACAAAAAACCCCCAAACAAGACAAAACCACACAGAAAACAGAAGTCCCAACTTTCAACTGTTGAGTTCCATCATCAGCAGTTTCTAGGACTGCCTGCTTATATTCTGAATCCATAGCTGTAGCTCTGATGGCTGGCCTGCTCTACCAAGAAACTAGTTTACTAAAATAAAGGATAAAGCTCAAAATATGACAGTCCTATCATCATTTGTATCTGTGCCTGATACCTGGCACTGCTGTGCAAGTGAAATTATTAGACAACAAGCAGTCAAGCATGTGACACGTGGAGGAATGACGCACCCCCTGAAAGCTCAGTCAGAAACTTGCAGCAGAATGAATACTGCATAAAATGCTTACAGTTTTTCCTGATCCTGTCTGGGCACATGCCATTAAATCCCGTCCTGCTAGTATAATAGGAATGCTATACTTCTGCACTGGAGTAGGTTTAGAGTATCCAGCTTTAGCAATGTTCACAGTTAAAGAATGACAGATGTTAGCGTCTGCAAAACTCTGTAAGAGAAAAAAATTATGAACAGTTATTACACAATCATAGCAGGTAGAAGTTTAAAATCCAAAATGCTTACTGTAGAATACAGACATCCAAATACTAAAGAGTTTTAACTTTAGAGGTAGTCTCACTAGTCATTTTGACTGACAAGGCTCCTACAGGTAAAAGCCCCAAAGGTCTCTAAAATCTGCTGATACCATTCAAACAACACTGTCTGCAGGACAGTGAATGCTTTCAGCTGGTCTTACCAGTTTTGAGAAAATTACTCAGAACTCATACACCTGGATTCAAGCAAGTAAACTCAGACAGCATACTATGAAAAAAACCTGAAACTCTCAAGTTTCATTTCACACAACAGCTACATTATGGTCTCTGTGCTAAAACCAGTAAGAATAGCTAAAATTACATTCCTAGACAGGACCAAAAATCAACATAAGAAACAAAAATCAGTTTAACTTCAATGAGAACACTTCTCAGAAGATGGATGGGGAGAAAACCCTCTACATCTTCTCTTTCAACACAGGTACTACTAACCCCTCTGCACTTCTCTCTTTCTTCTTTTTCCTAAAAAAGAGCTTTTT
>VZRX01015017.1:1450-21015 GCA_013398075.1 Notiomystis cincta
TAACAGGATTGTAATCGATGGGGGGAGGGGGGAGCGTGGGAGTGAGCGACGGCCGAGGGGGTCTGGATCAAAAGCGAACCCGGTGACGGCTCCCGGGGTCTGGAATTGTGTCTTTGATCACGGGAGCGGTGGGAGAGGTGCCGCGGGGCCGGAGGGCAGGACCCCCGGCCCTGGCACGCTGGGGGCACTTCGTTGGTTACAGTTTACACTCATACACTTGATGTTCAAGTGCGAGAATTCCTATGCAATCGTGTCGGGTGGTTTTTTACTTTTCTAATAAAAGTTGTCTTGATTGATAACCCGCCGTCTCCCTGTTGTCACCTCCGCTCGGGGGAGGGATGATGCAACCACCGGTTTGAAATTCCCTGCTGGCACCCTCGGGAAGCCTTTCCCTGGCGGGGCAGCCCCTGCGGTGGGAGCTGAATGTTTGGGGAGTGCTGGGGAATCCCGCTGCGCCCACTCCTAATGGGAGCCACGCGGCTGTGACTCAGGGGGGCTGAGTCAGGCCCCTGAGCCCGCTCAGGCCCGGGGAGCAGCACCCCAACACCCGGCGAGGCGCTGCTGCTCCTCCCCTGGCAGCCACGGTGGGAAATCTGGGCCGAGAGCCAGGAGAATGGGCTCAGACTGGACCGGAGGAGGAGGAGGAGGGTCACACCTGCCAGGGGGGAGCGCAACCCCAGCCCCAAACACACTCTGCAACACTGAGGCCAATTACCCAAACCTGCAATTAGAGGCCTCGGGGAAGAGGCTTTCACTCAAGGATAATTAAGCTGCTTGGCAAACGAGGAGCCCGTGGAAGGTGTGGGGGATAAAACCAGCCTGAAAAACCATTTCCATTCACATACGAGCTTGGTCTGGCTCAACCTTGAGTTGTTTGACTTCTTTTTACATTTTTTTAAACTCCCTGTGGACAAACAGTGACTTTTTGGTGAGAATTTTCACCATAAAAGCCTTGCTTTTGACACGAGCCTCATAAATGGGGTGCTGGGAGCCGAGATTGTGCAGTGGTGTAAACACCACCTCGGAGCAGTCAGGGCAACAAGCAGTGCCAGGCTTGCACAGCTGCAAATGCACCTTTGCACACCCACGTTGTGCAAAGAGGGGGGTGTTCCCCTAAAATTTTGGGGTCTGGAGCATTCTTCGAAGGGTCGCGTGCCGGAGCATCCCCCCTTCACGTGAGGGTGATGCTCCTGTGGGGTCACCCAGCACAAAACCGGCCCGGAGGGACTGCGAGGGGTGGGAAGGGAGTGCAAAGCGCGAGTTTCTCGGCCGGGTGAGGCGCGGGCAGCCCGGGCTGGAAGGAGCGCGCTGATCCCCGGGCGCAGCAGGAGATTTACGGCGCGGTGACGGCAGCACCGCCGGCGGCTCAGCTGGGGCACCCTGAGTCTGCGAGCGGTGTTTATAGCGCCACAAATACGTGGGGTTTTAAATATCGAGCTCCTAAAGGGGTGGCCCGGCCCTGCTCGTCCCCCCCCAGCCACACCCAGGGAAGGCGAGGGGCTCCGCATCCCATTCTTAAAAAAATCATCACGCCAAGGAAAGAAACAAAAACCAACCCACCGAAACTCCCCAAAGCCAACACAGAGCAATGGCACAGCCTCTGTCCTGGGGGTGCCCAGCAAAACCCTCCACGTGGGACCACGTGCCCCTGGGATGCCTCAATCACAGCCCCAGCTACGAAGGTGAAACTTTGCTTTTATTTATAGCAAAATGGCCTTTCCATGAGAAATTTGGGGGTGTCTCAAGGTGTCTGGGGTTTGGCAGCTCCCTGAAAGGTACAGAACCTTCCAGCGAGGCTGGATCAAGTGTCTCCCAGGGTTAGGCAAGGGATATTTTGGGACCTGGAAGAGTCAACGGGGCTATTTGTGGCACCAACATCAGCCCAGGGACCTCAGGTGCCAGCAGAGGAAAGGAGATTTTTGGGGGCATCAGCAGCAGTAAGGCAAACGAGGATTTAAATCCCAGGATAACACTAAACCCTCTTGGTTTTGCTACCAAAAATAATAATGGGGGGAAGAGGGGTTCCCTCTGCTCCCTACCTGCCACAGGAGGATATTCCTGGAGCACCTGCCTTCCTTTGAAGCTGCCTTTGGCAGCTACTCCAATTAAAAGCTTGGGCTAACGAGCTAATGGGCAGCTCAAACCACCCCACACCTTTGGTGAGTGGGCAGGGACCAGCACACCCTGAAATTCAAGTGTCTCCCATTGCTCCGGGCTGGGAATGACCCAAAATGCAGCAAAACCACCCCAAAACCTGGGCTGTGGCTGTGCCCTGTGCCGGCAGGGCTGACTCACCAGGAAATGGCCGGGATGTGACCCTTGGCCTCTGAGAGGAGGGGAAAAAAGGGAAAGGGGAGAAATTCCCACCCTTGGCCTCTGAGAAAAGAGGATAAAAAAGGGAAAAGGGGGAAACTCCCACCCAAAGGTTCCAGCACTTTGGTGCGTGGGCCTGTGAAGGAAGAGGGAGGTGCCAGAGGGGTGCAGCCTGCCCCAGGGAGGGGGATGGGATGAAAACAGACCCATCCCAAATCCAACCCCCAGGCTTTGGGGCATTCCCAGGGTGCTGCCAGCAGGAAGTGCACCCCAGGCAGTGTCTCTGCCCAGGACAAAGGCAGCCCAAGCCTTCCTGCCCACCAGATGGGGATCGTGTCCAAGGGGCACCTTCAGATGCCAGGGTAATGCTGCCAAGGCCGGTGGCATCCTAGGAGGAGGATAAAGCATCCCCCAAAAGAGCTCAGCCAGAGGATGTGGGGCTAATGGGAGGGGAGGAAGGCCCTTCTGGGAATGTCCCAGTGGAACGGGTGAGAAGCAAAGGTGTCCTGCTGGGAGCTCGCTGTCACCTTGCCAGGACTCAAGGGGCACCACCCCTCTCCATCCTCTCCCTGTCCTTCCCCCTCCCACCTCAGGCAGCCCCTGCAGTGCCACAGCTCTCAGCCACTGCGATGGCAAAGACCCCAAACTCCATCCACCGCCGTGGAGCTGCAAAACCAGAGCTGGCTGGAGCAGGGATCCACAGGACACCAAGCCAGCCGGAGCCTTTCACATTATAAACATTTATTTATAGATGTACAATTGTATAATTAACTCTAAATTGAGAGATACAGCCTCTGTGAGCATCCACTGGGATCAATGCTTTCCCCCTCCTTATGATCCGTGGGTATCTACCAGGAAAAATAACTCAGAGTTTGGCGGGCAGGCTCCGGGCAGGGAATGCCACTGGGCAACACATCCAGCTCCTTCTGGGAGCAGGATTTTGGTTTAACCCCGTCCCCATCATCCCTGTGCCTCTATCAAATGCAATTTCCAATCCTGAACCTCCACCCAATTTCTTCCACAGGTGGAGGAATCGTTAAAATAAACCAAATCAATGAAAAAACCCCCTTTAAAATCAGGTCCAAGCCATGGTGGCTGTGGGATAATAGGGCTTGCAGCCAACGGGAGGCTGAGATTTCATGAAATTATAAATAAACAGCCAAAGACAGAGCGCATGGATTCCTAAGGACAACGGGATAAAACCACCTCTGCCAGCCCACCCGGGAGCTGCTGTGCTCCTGCTTCACTCCCCTGGGCGTACCGGGGGATGGTTTTCCCTAGAAATGTCTTTAGACACAAATGAGCTGCAGAGCAGCAAAAATAAAATAATTAAAATAATCCAGTTCATTCCATGGGAGGTGGCTCTGCTCGTGCTGGCTTTGCCTCCAGGAGGTGGCTTCTCACCTGGATTGGCCTCACAATGGTCCTGCCCGTGGGTGGGGGAGGCCGAGGGCGGATCAGACACCCCCTGATCTCCCCCAGCAGCACTTCTTCCAATAGAAGCAATGGAACTCTTCGCTCCTCATGGATCTGTGGTATTTCCCAGGTGTCCTTCGGGAAACACCAGACGGGGAGTGAAGGCCAGGGCCAGGCTGCACCCGGGCGGGTGAGGAACCCGAGCGTGGGACGCGCACAAAACCCCCACCAAAGGGCGAGGCCGATGGAAAGCCCTCTCGGCAGGGAGCTGATTACCAGGCAGAATTCCAGCAGACTCGGCACAAAAAGGAGTTACGTGCACAAACCAACCAAAGACTGACGAGCAAAATCCATCCAGGACAATCCTTCCGATCCCGAGCGCGGCGCCGGGGCTCAGCTGACCCTGCGGCTTCTGCCGACGCTGCACGTCCGCGCCACGGCTCCGCACGGCTCCCCCCGCTCCCCGAGACCCCCTGCACATCTGGGATCTGGTTTTGTCAAAACCCCAAGAGCAGGGGTGGGATGTCCCATTCCACAGAATGTCCTCCCGGGAGCGAAGCGCAGCAACGGCCAAGTGATTCCTGTTTCCCAGGCAGGAAAGTGCTGTGGAGAGAGACACCCTGGGAAGAGGCTTCCTGCTGCCCTGCTCCCCAAAACGGGCAAAAACTAAAATAATTTAATCATCCAAGCCCTGCATAGTTTAAAAGTACAACATATATACAGCTATAAATTAATGCTAAATAGATTATATTTTCTTTTCTTTTTGTTTAGTGTCTTCTTTTATCAACAAATCGTCCCTCTTCTCTCTCCGTTGGCAGCGGCGAAGGGTCTCCTTCTGCTTCACGGCTTCTGCAGTTAGTGTGGGTTATTTTACACTCTGTCTGTCCCAGGGGCTCTGGGATCCTTGTGGGATCCCAGGAGCACGCCAGCAGTGCTGGAAGGGGAGGAGGAAGACGGAGAGATGGATTTCCTGTCCCAAGTGCTGCCTGAGATCGTCAGAGAGAGGCAGAGAGAAGAAAGAAGGGCAGTTGTGCATTGCTAATGCTCCAATTCCATTTTTAAGATAAGGTTTGATTCTTTTTAAATAGCAAAGTCTGTCACCTTGGCTCAGTGCACTTCCCCAAAAGTCTTCAGGCATTTCAACGTTCTGGGAACAAAAGTGGCAGTGGTGTCAGTCTCTGGACAGTCTGTGACTCCCCCTTCCTTCCCCACCCCACAGCACGGACAGCAGCTTTTCCAGGCTCTTTCCAGACCACGGGTGCAGGGAGGAAATTAAAGAAAAGCAGGTAATTAACACCAGAAGAGGCACAGTCATCCAAACGAGAGAGCGGGCGGATCAAGATAAGAACGGATCCAAAACCAGGATACACCCCAAAAAAAAAGCCCAATGAGGCCCAGAGGATTTGCTTTAAAGGCCAGACTTTCAGACACTGAGGAAAAAAACCCTCAAAACTGTAAATCAAGCAGCTCAGTGACCGACATCCTCAAGCAGTCCCTGCGATCTGGAATGGTATCCGTACAACACCTGGTACAGGCTTCACCCAGGAGTTTTTGCTACAGAAATCCTGTGTTCAGGTAATTTTGGGGTAGTGGGACCTGCACATTTCCCAGCAGTACCTGGTGGGAAAAATCAGCCCAAAAATTTATACAGACAAAGGACTCCAAACCCTGTGGCTATTTTTTTCATTCTTTCGGAGCAGTTCTCCCAGCACACTCGGTCTAACGTGTTATCTGGGCTCTCCTTAATCCAAGCTCTCCAACCCCCAAATCTTCCAGACCCCCTCCTCAGCTGCTTATACTTTGATTCCCAGTTTAACCCAGTAAGTTACTTCTACAACCTGCTGGGAACATTTGCTTTGTTCTCCTTGAATGGGAAGGCAACGGGAGGGGGGACAAGGAACATCTGCTGGGTGGGACTCCGTTCCCTGTCATTGTGTCACTTCACGTGCCAGGGACAACAGCTTTCCCAGCAAAACGGGCCACAAAGCAACCAAAAAAGCCCCCAGGGTTCATTAAAATGTGGTGGCTGGATGCCACAGAGTGTAAGAAACTTCCACAACCTTGCCAGGGGATTCTGCCCTGTTCCTAGAGGCCAGAGAAAACAGGGAGCCTGGAGAGAGCCGAGGGTGCCGACATGCAAACTAAACCCAATCAACTGCGGATTAAGGAGGGAGTGCTCGGCGGAGGGGGGGCCTGCGTGTGTGCAGCCCGAGGAGGCTCCTGGAGGTCTGTGTCTCAATCAGGGGTTTCAGTGAGAAAAGCACTACGGTTCCCTGCTCCCGGCTCGTACTTGGGCGGGGACTATCCGTGCAGGGAGGCCTGGACGTCTGACAGTCTGCTACAGCTGGGGGTGCCCATCTTCTGTGCCCGCTGGTACAGATCCGAGTCCCCGAAGTAGCGTGCCCGGTACAACAAGCCTTCCTCTGCAAAGGGAAAAGCCCAGCGTTAGGAATGCCCTCGGGGAAAGAGTCCCCCACCGCTCTGCTGGGAACAGGAGGTACCTCCAGCTGTCCAAGGTGAAGCAAAGGATGAGGATGAGGAAATGCCCCGTGCCCTTCGGGACAGGATGGGCGTAAGAGCTGCTGACAGCTCATCCATCCTGGGAAAAGCCAAGGGAACCCGTCTCCGGTCCCAGGAGGAGCATGGGCAGCCCAAACAAAGGTTACCCCAGCAGGGCTCTGTGCTTTGGCCTCGTTTGGCACCAGCCTGGGATCGCAGCCTCTCCGGCACTGCAGCGCTGAAATCCTACCCAGGCACTGCTCCAGGAGCCGTGACCATCACACGCAGCCAGAGCACACAGGTTGCCCCTGGACTCGCTGGCCTCACCACCCTCTGCTGCCAGGACATTTGGCTGGATCAGCTGCCTGGGCAGCCCCACAGCCCTCAGAGTGGGATGTGGGATGTATGACACCACGGGCAGCAGACTTTCCAACACCGTCCTTGACCGACTGAAATACACCGGGCTCTCAGTGATCCCAGAGGTTCTACCTCCCCCCTCCACTGGAAATCAGAGATATCCTGCTGACACGGCCAGGGAACCTCTGGGGCACAGCTCTTGTCTGACCAGTTCTGCAGCAGCATTAAAAAGCAAAACAAAACAAAAATCCCCCACATACCGGGCCTGTCATGAAGTCATAGGCTGAAAAAAACAAAGCCAACAACACAGGAAATGTGCTGGCACCGTGTTAAAGTATAACTTTAGCACAACTCGGTCCTCAGTCAAAGACCTTTCCAAAGCCACCCCATGGAGCAGCTGCTGACCCCTCAGCACTCACTCTGCTGCTTCTCTCTCCAGCAGTTATTCCGAAGGTTTGCTATGTAGTCGTCCTCCACGCTCCGCTCAACGTTCCTCAGGTTGGTGCCCGTGTACTCCTTGGCAAAGCTCTCAGACACATAGTAGGGGACTTTCAAGTGCTCTGTGACCCTCCTGTGTGTGTGACCCACAGACCTGATGCAGGGACAAGAGCACAGCAGTGTAGGACACGTTTCAAGGGCTCAGCAAAGCCCCCAGTTCAGTGTGATTCCAAACAGCTGGAAACATCCCTCACCCCCAGCCAGCCTCAGGCTTGGAGGCTTGGGAGGGAGCAGCATTTCCCATGGAAACAAACCACCAACACAGGAAAAGAGAAGCTGCCAGGCCTCCAGCAAGGTGGGCAGAGTGCTGAATACAGACATAACTCCAAGGCATGTTGCCCAGAGCCTAAACTCACATTCAAATAAAATGTTCCCTGGAATTTTCATTACATTATTAAATCTGTGATTTCCTCCGTTCGCAAAATGAGACCCGCTCTGTGCCCTGACCTGCATCAACCAGCACAGAAAGCACTTTCCAGAAGGAAATCTCTTCCTTCTCTGGCCTTGTGGATTTGCATTTCAGACAAAGCCCTTATCTTGCTTCCCCTGATACCCCAGCAAACCTAGAGATCCTCCCTAGGGCGTGTGTGTGAGCTGCAGCACAGGAGCTGGGCACAAATGCTGGATTTGCCAGGAACGGCTCCACCTGGAGAGATGCCCAAAGTTCCCCATAATAAATACCAGCTGCTGCTGCTGCATTAAAAGCCAGCCTGATTCTTAAGCCAGGTATAAACATTAACTCATCCAGCTTGCCCTTCACTCTGTTATCAAGGTTTACAGGTGGGATCTCAAGACTGCTGCACGTTTCACCATGGCCCAGCAGTGAGTAACTGGATGGACTGAAGAGGAGCACAGAGCTCTGCTGGGACTCCTTGAGGCAGAGGTGCAGCCTGGAAAAAGCCAAGATCACTATCTTCCCTGTCAAGACAAAGCCCTGAGCTCTCCTAAAGTTTCTATTCCTCTCCTGGATAAAGATGGACTACAGAGTGTGCCCTCACAGGGGAAGGACTGGGAATGGCAGGGCTGCAGCAGCACGCCGGGGTGTGAAGCACGAAAATCAGGGCACAAGAAACCTGTCACCTGCAGTCAGACATGCAATTAAGTCAGGCCAGTTCCAAGAGGTTACTGAACAGTAACAATCAGGCCTGCAGCCAGGCAGCTCTTCCAGCAGGAAGATCGTTTTTGGAAGAGGTTACAAAGGTAACAGTGGTTCTTTAGGACTCTGCCCTCCTCAGCGACAGCTTCACTATGGAGAAGTGGCATTAAAATCTCTGCGTTCAAAGCTGCTGCTCCCCTGCTCGCTGAGCTCAGGCACAGTTTCCCTTCTCTGCCGGCAGAGGAGCTGGCAGTGAGTGATCCAGCAGCTCCTCCTGCCGGCGCTGCACCACCTCATTCCAGCTCAAACACCCTGCCTGCTCGGGAAGGATGTGGGAGGACTGGATGAGCTCATCTGCCACCCTTGTCCAAATCCAGGCTTGGAAATGGGGCTGCTTGCTGCTACCTGAGCATGCAGAGACAGGGACAGCACAGGGAGCAGAGAATGAGGCAGCAGAGAAACATCTGGGGCTCAGGGATGGCTCCCTCTAAATGCACCTAAGGAACTTGCACTGAACCTGTACTAAGCTTTTATGAAGAATGATGCAAGCAGACAGAAATCAAGCCTGTGTTCCCACTCTTTGTTAGCACTGCAAAGTGACTAAGAATAAGGACACATTCCATTAGTCACCAGAGGGAGCAGATCAGGGCATTTCCACAGGATCTAGAGCAGAGCAGTTTCACTTTTGCATCCTTAAATGTCTGGCCAAGGCTATTTCGTGGCAAGATGAGAGTTCAGAAACAGGGGATTTCCCTGGGGGTGTCTTTTACTCCTTATCCTCTTCCTCTACTGCCTTGTACTAAGGCTTTCATGGAGAACATGGCTTTTGTTTCTCACACTCTAATTTAACTCTACACCTCAATTTGTTCCATATGGGATCTTGGTGCTGGGCTACAGCCTCCCAAATCCATTTTGTCTGTCCCTTTCCATGACAGACACAGCTGTGGGTATGGCCTGCAGAAGGTCCCTGTCAAGCAATTCTCTCCATTAGAGAAGTGAGAATCCTCCAACTTTCCCTACATCTTGCATCTCACACTTGTTTGAGAACCAGGAGGACTTGACTGACAGCAAGAGTGATGGGGTCAGGAGATAAAGCAAAAAACCAAAGAAAGCCAGGAAGGACAGAGGAAAGATCCCTGCCCCCCCAAGCCCTCCAGAGCCCACCCCCTCCCCAGGTGGTAAGTTTTAGAGGAATGGGTACTGACAGCCTGTGGCTCAAACTGTAGGGAGGGCTGGAGACCATCATCTGGCTGAGAGCAGACACAATGATCAGGATGAGGATGGGCATCAGCTGGACAAACAGCCCCAGGCCACCCTGAGGGAACAGAAACACACAGTGGAGTGCCACCCATACACCTGGACACGGATCCCATGGCATCACTCTCCCTTCCTCCCTCCCAGTGCTCCAACACAACCTCCTCTCTCCTGCTTTTCACCCAAAATAGCTGGGGGGAGCCCAGCAGCCCACAGGACAGTGTGACTCCGGAGGTCCAATCCCCTGTCCCTACTCTGGATGTGACAATGGGCAGAGGGGACTGCCAGGGGAACCCTGGGAGGGAATTCTAAAAGCCTCGTGCCCACAGTTTGTTTCTCTAGAGCAAACTAGTGAGCAGGACTGGTTTTATGGATGGCCTGCTCCCCTTTTCAGTGCTGGATGGATGAAGGTAATTCCCCCTCCTCCTCACCACCTTCAGTTCCACCTTCAAGCCTGAGAAAAAAATATTCAGCAAGTTCTTGTTTTGTATGTTTTTTACAGTAACACTGGCTATGCCCAGACAACAGCCACAACCCTGACTCCAGCTTTCTCTTCAGGGGGATGGCAACAAGCAGGACTGTTTCACAAGCCAGCCACAGGAACCAGCTCCCAGTGATGTGTTGGGAAAACCTCCAGCCTCCCAGATCCCAGCATGTGCTTCACTTACGTCTCCCTGGTGCTCCCGCCTGTCCTGCCTCTGGTGGTAGGTGTATCTCATCCTGCCATTGCTGTACACGTGGACATTACCTGCAGCAAGAAGAAAGCTCTTACTCCAAAGTCACAGTGTGGAGGGTGCTGCTGGCTGGCCAGGGAGGGACCCCAGAAAGCGCTTACAGGCTGAAACAGGAGTACTCCTAAGGTGGTTTGAGTGCAGAGTGGGCACAGAGTTCCTTCTGTAAGATTTTGTAGGATCATATGAGAACTCATCTTGGAAGTGACCTCAGGAGGTTCAACCTCCTGCCTGAAACAGGGTCAGCTACAGAGAGAGAATACCTTGCACAGGCCTTCTCCCTTCTGATTGAACAGATTAAAACCAGTTACAAGCAGAAATAATTCTGGTGTTTTTCCCAGCCTGCGAACAAAGCTCTTCCATGTCTTGTTTTAAATGTCAAAGCTACAGCTGCAAAGGGAGCCAGGCTGAGAGAGCAGCCCTCAATTCTCTTGGGACAGTGAGGAAAGGGAAAAAAAAGCCTGAGCTAAAATAGCAATGTGCTGTTTTTGCAGGAGTAGCTTGGCCTCTCTGCCAGGCAGAGCACAAATGCTGCAAAAGGCTTCCAGATGCCTTTGAGAATCATTGGTGCTGGGCTGTTAGTGCTTAGATTCCAGACAGGAAAGAGCTACCAGAGTGAATTTTCTTAACTGAAACCAAATTATTTTTTTTCAAGTTGGTCCACAGAGGCCAAAAAGCCCCACTTCCAGTCAGATGTGACTGGAACAAATACAAATAAGTCTTCCAAAATACCCTTATCCTGACATGGAACCTGTGCCTTTTGAGCAAGTAAAGGAACAGGTGCCCAATTCTTTCCTGCTCCTCAGGCCATGATCAGCACTGTGGACAGACAGGATACAGATTTATTTTTCAATTCACAAGGTCTAAATTACGCTGTGGAAATGTTATTTTCCTTTTTTTTTTGGTTGGACACAGGGGAGAGAAGGAAGTGGCCACTCATCTTGGACAGCCTGCTCCAGCTGTGTGGTGGAGCAGACAGAGATCAAGAACAAGGCCCAGGTGTTACCACGGTTTGCTCTGATAAGAAGACATAAATTCCAAAACCACCAGGCAGAAAAGCCTTCCTCAAAACAGGATTATTTTCACAACGACCCTTAAAACAAATCACTTTTTGTTCTAGCGTTCAACCCTACCTAAGAGCAGCTGATGTTGCCAGCATGCAAACAAAGAGCTGAGGCTGGGAAGAAGTCCAGCTCTGATGATTGCTGAGCTCTCCACGATGAGCAATTTAAGAAACTCAAGGTGTTTAGGCCACATGTGAAGGAGAACTCCCCCTCATCAAGCCCAGCAACCCTTGCACGACCCAACAAATCCCAACTGCACTGTTCCAACGCCAAAAGGACGAGGCCCCACACAAGAAATTACGGTTTAAGGTGCTTACTAGAAGGAAAACCGCCCCCAAAGAACATGTTGAAGAGGTCCTCAGGGGAGATGTCAGCCTCGAAGCCACGGTGGAAGTCGGAGTGGCTGTGCCCGTGGCGGGTGGGGTTGAGTTTCTCATCTCCGAACTGGTCGTACTGCTTCCTCTTCTCGGGGTTGCTCAGCATGGCGTACGCGTTCCCGATGGCTGCAACACGGACAAGGGGGAAGCTGTGAGCTCCCTGCTCCCACACACAGCCCTGCACACTGCCAGCACTTGCCTTTTCATCATATAAACCAAGAGCTACCCACGTCTTTGCAACAGGTACCTGGCACGTGTCTCCGGCAAATCCGGACAGGAGGAAACCGCACGCAGTGCAAAAAAATTCCTTAATTAATTCAAATGAAGAAGTTATGACTGATAAGGATTTGGTGCATGGCCTCAGAGAAACCCTTCAGCTGTAGGCAGCTATGTAGGGTTGACAAATTTTATTCAAAAGTGGCATTGCAGGGAATTCAATGTCAGAGCCTAAAACTGGAACTGCAAAGAATTTAAATATGGGCAAAATCCCTGAAAGAGACTTTAGAACTTTCCATAAAAGCTGCTAAGGAAACATTAGCCAGAAGTTGCATCTGTCAGCTATGAGTTTCAGTATTTCCAGATGCCACATGCAAGGTGCATAATTACAAGGACTGTTAACCAGCCTGTGAGGCTGGAAATGTACTGGAGCTAAACCCCTGCCAGGTTCCTGGGTCCATCTTCTTCCAGCCTCAGGAGTTTGAGCCCTTTTCCAGAAGGGAAAGGATTGTCTGCCTGCTACTCTCCTGTTTCTGTACTCACCTCTCAACACATTCCAGCTTCCCATTTCCCCCTGCACCAACCCACCCCAGGTCTCCTTGTGTTGCAAGGAGCCAAAATGCCCACGGCAGCAGCTGGCTGGTGTGTAAAAGGCAGGGGCAGAGGGGATGGGAAAGGGGGATAATGTGCCCTTTTGGAGGAGATCAGCTCCAAGATTCAACATTTCCCCCATGGTCAGATGGAGGTGTACGGTTTCTTCTTGGAGTGGAGATTTGGAGGGCAGAGGATGTAATGTCAATACATTCCTTCTCCTTCTTGGTTATAATTAGTGCCCCCAGAGCAAACATTTCTAGAGCCAGGCAGGGAAGCTGGTGGACAAGGACTGACTCAGAGTGTATCAACCACACAGCTGGAAAGAACAAGGGAGGCAATGACAACACAGCAGTTCAGGGTTTGTTCACAGTCTCACTTTCTGCTGACAAGGCCCAAGAAATGCCTCATTCCAAAGCTGGATTTTAGCTCCAAGCAGCCAGGCTCAAGGCTTTTTCCAAGAGCAGACAGGTAGTGATGCAGATCTGCCACGAGACAGCCTGCAGCCAGCTGGAACTGTAAACTGAGACATGGGCTCAGCACAAGACGCAGCACCTTATCAGCGGCCGCTGGGAAGGCGAACGCCAAGACTTCAGCTAATACATCAACGTGAGGAAAAATTAACTCATATCCTCACAGCAGGGCACGTTTCCCCTTCACCCTCTGGAACCAAACAGGTGGACTTCAGCTCAGCTCAGGGGCTGAAGGACAGGAAGCTGTGGAGGCAAGGCCTGGAGGAGATAACCCCACAGCGGGGGATAAAGGGCACTTTGCTTAACGCTCCACTTCTGGCACGTAACTCCTGCCAAAGCCTTGGGCAAACAGCATTATTCAAGATTTCAGGTGAGGAAACCTGCCTTTGGTCACTGAGGGATCCAAGGATAAGCCATGGAGCAGCAGCTCTGCACAGGCAGAGCTGATACCTGCGTGCAGATGCTCTTCCATTTGCACCCCACACCAACACAGGCTCTCCCAAGTAGCTGGGGGTCAGTCACTATTTGCTAACACTTATCAGGGAAGGATTTAAGTCTTAAAAGGCTTGAACAAACCTTACATAAGACTTTTACTGCTGAATTCGTGTCTGTGAGCAGCTCATCTGAATTCTGTATCAGTACACTCACATCAGGCCAGCCCTGCTCCCTGCTCCAGCAAAGGTCTCACACATTTCACTCCCAAAATCAGACTGCTTTGAGGTTAAAGGTACCTTAAAGACCCTCTTGTTCCATCCCCTGCCATGGACAGGGACACCTTCCACTATCCAAGGGTGCTCCAAGCCCCATCCAACCTAGCCTAGAAAACTTCCAGGGATGGGGCAGCCACAGCTTCTCTGGGCAGCCTGTTCCAGGGCCTCAGCACGGTCTTGAGTAAAGACTTTCTTCCCAAAAAGTGGCCAGAATCAGACTATTTCACTGGCTTCCAAACCAGTGCTGTATGACTGGCACCAAGGAGTTCTGTGTTTAGCTTAATGATAATAATCAAACTTCCACAGCTTGCAGGGGAAAGTGGGGCTATATGTTCCATGCACGAGCATTTCTCTTGGAAAATTACTCCAGTTCTAAGGTATTTTATTACCCAGGAAACATCCCTGCTGCATTTGTAGAGAGGCTCTGAGAACTGGGCTCTTAGCAGCAGAACCAGAGCTCCTTTTCTGAGTTCTGACTGGGCTCACTTGTATGGCTGCTGCAGTTTCACCCTAGAAACTTCCACCTGGGATTTCTATCCACAAATGGTCTGGTGTTCCCTGGAATGTTTCTCCTGAGGGGCTTGTAAACCCAATGGCTGCCTCTGGTGCTGCACAACTTAACTAGGTTAATCCTGACAGAATTCCCTCCTGAGCAGAGAGGCAGGAGGGTGGAACAACACACAGGAAGGGCTGCTGGGAGAAAGAGAAGGAAGCCTTCTCCTTATCCAACCAACAGAGGTGAATCCTACCCATGCCAACCTGTGTTTATTATTTTAAACTTATATTTTGTTCATGACATGAGCAGCTCTGAAGGGAGACAACTTCACAAAGAGCAGCTTTATTTCACTCTGCCTGACTTGTGAGGTTGTTTTCAAGGGTTCTCACTAGCCCAGCTCAGTGAGAGCTGAGGGCAAACCACGAATCTGGAGCTGGCTTTACCTTTGAATGACTCCGTGGCCCCTGGAGCGTGGTTCTTGTCTGGGTGGAACTTCAGAGCCAGTTTCCTGTAGGCCTTTTTCAGATCCTCATCAGAAGCTTCTCTGTTCACTCCCAGAATTTCATAGTAATCTTTGCACTGCTTTACCCTGCCAGGGGAGAGGGGAGAAAACAGGGACACTGAGCTGCAGGAGTGAGAACCTCTTTGTCTTGCATCCTTGTCAGCTCTGAGACGTTCCACGCAGCACGGTTTGTATGGAAGCTGCCCAGGATCTCTGATTACTCAGCCCTTGCTGCTCCGAGGGTGACACAGTTGTTTTCCCCGACTCAGCCCGGCTGTGCCGGCAGGACCGGCACGGAACGAGTCGGGCCAGTGGAGGTGGAAGGGCCTCTCCTCAGACCCACACAGGAATGTGATTGGCAAATAAACTTCACATTCATCAGCTTCGTGTTTTGGAGGCTGCTTGGGAAGGACTGCAGGACCTGAAGGATATTGGCCTTTACCCCCTGCCCCCACTACTCTCTCTTCAGCTAATTCCCTGACCTAAAACCAGCATCAGCCGAATTCCAGAGAAGGAAGGAGGGAGCAGCCCAGGGTGTGCAGCCCAGCTCTTCCTGGGCACACTCACAGCCCAGCCAAGGCTTCTGCTTCTCATGTGATGAGACAGAATCCAGCAGGCTGGGTTTTTGGAGAAGTGGATGACATAACAAACATTCCTTCAGGTCCCTTGGAGCGGTTCTTGCACAATTCAGGCCATGCCCATAACCTTAAACAAAGTTTACCAAGTGACTGCACCTGCAGTTCAGTCCTTCAGCTTCCAGGGTGGGCAAATGGCAGAAAGGAATAAAAGGAAGCTTGAAACAGGGGTTGGAAAATAAGCAGACCCAACCCAGGGCTGCTGGAGCTATAAATCCTCCTGGGCATGTTCTTAACCCTCTTCCACATGTTCAAAGCTGAAATCTGTAAAATACTGTGAGAAGCGGATGGGTACCACGTGATAAAGTCAAAGAAATGCCCCTGAGAGCTGTGCACAAACCTCCTCACTGCATCCAGCTGGTCCTGAGTGTAGCCCTTGGGGGCCTCCCCCCCAGCCTCTCCGTTGGCCGACGAGAAGTCTCCGCTCATTCTCCTGAACTGAGCGTTTGAGGACTCCCTGGGCTGGGACTGCCCAGTGCCAGACTGCTCGCCCTTGTTGAGTGATTCCAGCAGGACTGAGACGAGACAAGGAGAAACATAGAGAGCAAGGCACCAAGCTCAACCTGCCCTGACAGCTCTCCCATCTCTGCCACTGCCCCACGACCTCCCCATCCCTCCTCAGGAAGACCCACACCTCTCCCCCCATGTGATCTTTCAGCTCCTGTTGCTTCTCACCCAGCTGTGAGGGCTATTCCTAAAGAGACTCTGCTTCTCCCAACACACACAAACCTCCATAAAAACCCCAGGACCACCCAGACAAACAGTCCAGGAGGCACAGCAGATCAGCAAAGCAGTGTATCCCTATCCTTTTTTCCCTTCCATCTCTCCTTGACAGCAAAGCATGTCCAAATCTGTCCTCTAGCGCATTCTAAAGTGTTTTATTCTTCTTTATCTCCTGCCTTTCAGAGTCTCCAGTGCTGGGGAAGCGATGTGACGCTGCCATATCTTTAGAGAGCTGAGAAAATAACTCTGTGGGCTGCCAATCCCACGGGGACACTCCCCTTTTGGGGACAGAACTGCAGAGCTGATGGCTGCCAGCTCTTCACGCGAGTCACACTTTGTGCTTTGCTCTCCTGTCTCTACCTACGGATTTGGAGCAGCTCTGAAATCCAGCTTCCCTCTCAATTACTGAGGTATTTAAATCCACCTTCCCTTCCCTTTCCCTCCATCCTCTCCAGCCAGGAGGGGACAAACATCCAGGCCTGGCCTAACCACACAGGTGACACAATGGAGGGAGCCTCCAAGCCTGTTTCCATCACGCATTTCCCTGGCAGCTGGACAGCACTGCCTTTCAGAACTGCTTTTTAAGCCATGTATGACACTGATTTCTTCACCCCCATTAAAAAGAACGTGCACACATGCTACAATGAAACCCAGCCAAGGATATTTACACAGGCCCCAGTATCCTGAGCTTGCAGTCCTTTATCCAGACCCTAGAACTGGGAAGGCTGTTCTACCTCTCCCATAGATTGCACAGTACAGACCTTGCACTATGGGGGTATCACCTTCTTTAGGCAAGTGCAAACAATACTTGCAGGCCAAGAGATGAGCCAAGATATCCTATCTGGCCCTGGAGCTTGGAGGGGGCAGAAAGATCCACTTGGTAATCCAAAAGCCAATACAGGATGAGGGATAAAAAGGACAGTGGACTAAGGAGCAGTAACTCACTGGATGACCTTTTAGGTTTGGGGGCTTCACAAATTAAAAAAAAAATTATTTTAGATAAATAAATTCTTCCCTCCTTCACGTTCACAATGCTATAGTGTTCACTGAATTAGTCTTCAGTTTTGCTCCTTCCAAACCTGGAACAATCTGCTGGGTGATTTTAAATTTCACCTCAGGAGGCTGCTCCCCCACCTACCCATCCTCCTGCTGCTTTGGGCTTAGCTCCCTACAGCTTACCAGGAGATTTTGATCCCAGAAGAGTTTGGGTTGGAAGAGATCTCAAAGCCCATCCAGCTTCACCCCTTGCCATGGGCAGGGCCACCTCCCATTATCCCAGAGTGTTCCAAGCCCTGTCCAGCCTGGCCTTGGACACTTCCAGGGATCCAGGGGCAGCCACAGCTTCTCTGGGCACCCTGTGCCAGGGCCTGCCCACCCTCCCAGGGAACAATTCCTTCCCAATATCCCATCCAGCCCTGCCCTCTGGCACTGGGAAGCCATTGCCCCTTGTCCTGCCACTCCACTTCTTGATGAAATCTCTCTCCTGAATTTTCTCGTAGCCCCTTCAGACCCAGGAAGGAGCTGTGAGGTCTCCACAAATGTTCTCTTCCCCAGGCTGAACACCCCCAGCTCTCCCAGCCTGGCTCCACAGGGGAGGTGCTCCAGCCCCCTCAGCAACTTCGTGGCCTCCTCTGGGCTCTCTGCAGCAGCTCCAGGTCCCTGCTGTGCTGGGCCCCAGGGCTGGGGCAGCTCTGCAGGTGGGGTCTCACCTGAGCACAGGGGCACAGGGGCAGAATCCCCCCCTCCCCTGCTGCCCAAAGTGCATTTCCCAAACCCAGCCACAGAAATCCACAGATGGCCACAGATCAGCCCCATTTTGCTCTACAAAATGTTGCTTTTTGCATCCTCCAGGCAGCCCCAGCACAGCACAAATTCAGGGATTACTGAAGCAGAGAGTGCAGAATTAGATTTCAGTTCTGCCAGCTCAGTTCCTCCCCACCCCATGCTGTGGAGTGCCATGCACTCTTCCTCCCTTAGCAGCCAACGTTGGCCCAACTTCTGATAAATGTTCCCCAGCTGCCACTTAAAGGTGACCACTGTGTGGCTGTGCCTCCACCAACGTGCCCTGAGACGGGGGATTTTTGCTGCAATCCCTTGCAAAACCCTTCCCTGATCCTGAAAAGCCCAGCCAGGGTCAGAGTTTGCAGCACTGGCTGTGCAAGGGCCACGTTGCTGAGTGTTGCCAAACACCGGGCACCTCCTGGGGAAGAGATTTCCCAGGAGCTCCTCAGACACTCAGTGACCACTGGGAGATCTCTGGCAGCATTTCCCAACTCCACACCCGACAGGACATCAAGCAAAGGGGTCCTTGGATGAGAAACTGCCTTGGGTCTGGCCACAAATTAGCACGTTGTGTTTAACATTAACCTGCCCTGCTGCCCCCCCGGCCTCTGCCTTCCTCCAAAAGTCACTTTTCCTACCCAGTAATTTCACCAAAGTATAAATTCTGAAGGAAAACCACACCATGCACACAATGCACTGTGTTTGAGGGAGTGGGAAGAGGCCTTGTGCAACCAAAAAGAGGATTACAGGAAGCCTTGGGAGAAAGAATCCAAACTCAGATAAAGTCAAAGCAAAAAAAAAATAAATTAAATCTACAGCCCTTTGCATGATATTCTGCAATGTAAGAACGTGCAGGGAAAGAACTGTGTTTAGCTGCTTTCACAAACCACTTCCCATGTTAATTTAAGGTTCCAGGCAATGATGAAAAAACCCATATATTTGGCGGAAAGTCTTAAGAACGATTATTTTGTTACATGTGTGAGAGTGTGAGCTCAGCCAGGGCCTGTCTGTCTGCAAACAGTGGGAAACTGCTGGAGGAAGAAGAGGAGAGGGAGAGGAGGAATATGATGAAAACAGGAGGAACAGGAAGAGGAGAGGGAGAGGAGGAGGAATGGGAGGAGGAACAGAGAAGGAAAGGAGGAAGGATGAGAAGGAGAGGATGAATAAGAGGAAGAGACGAGGAGGAATAAAAGGAGAAGGAACAGGAGGACTGGAGGAATAGGAGGAGAGAAGGGAGATGAGGAATGCAGGAACAGGAAGGAGAGGAATAGGAGAGGGAGGGGACAAATGGGAGGAGGAGAGGAACAGGAATAAGAGGAGAAAAACAGGAGGAGGAGAGGAACAGGAGGAATAGGAAAGGGAAAGGAGGACTATAAGGAAGAGACCGCCAGGAAAAGGAAAAGACGAGGTAGAGGAGAAAGAGTGTAATAGGAATAGAAGAAAAGGAATACGAGGAGGAGGAAAGGAGGAGGAGGAGAAGGGCTTTTCGCAGCTGCCCGAGAACTTCTCACTCGCCTTGCCAAGCCCCTTCCCTCCCTCAGCGCTGCTCCACCAGCAGCGGGGGTTGTGCCCGAGCTCAGGGGTCCCACAGCCGGCCGCCCTTTCCTCCCCGGCGCCCCCTTCGCTGGGAGCCCCCGTCAGAGACAGGGGCGCGGCCCGAGGTACCAGAGCCAGCCCGCCGGTGCCCGGGCTCAGGAGGTGCCCGCTCCCAGGAGATCCCCGCTCCCAGGAGATGCCCGCTCCCAGGAGGTGCCAGCTCCCAGGAGATGCCCGCTCCCAGGAGATCCCCGCTCCCAGGAGGTGCCCGCTCCCGGGAGATCCCCGCTCCCAGG
>VZRX01015017.1:21665-74941 GCA_013398075.1 Notiomystis cincta
CGCTGATGACGTCGCAGGACCCTGCCTCCAGCGGGGCGGAGCCGGCGGAGGATTTTTGGGAAGGCCCCGGGAGCGAGCGGGATTTTGGGGAGGAGAGCCGGGACTGCCCGGGCAGCGGGACTTGGGTCTCGCAGGCGGCCCCACCGCCGACAGGGCTGCCCGGGGAAGGAACAGCGAAGGGCACCCCCGCCTCGTGCTCTCGGAGGGGCTCGGAAGGGAAGGATCGACGCCTTGAGGAGTTCCCTGAGATTAAAGTCCTCCTCCTTATCGAGTTTCTGCCTCTGAAACACGTCCCGGCCGCAAGGACTGTGCCCGAGAGGGGCTGGAGGAGACGCTAGAGAGGGGTGAGGCTGCTCGAGCCTGTTTCACATTCGCGTTCGCACCAGGGATGGCGGGAACGACGTTCATTGCCAGGGAGAGAATTCAGAGAGTGACACCCCTGGAGGCCATGGGGAGCAGGCAGGAGAGAGGAAGAACGGCCAG
This sequence comes from Notiomystis cincta, assembly GCA_013398075.1. Taxonomy (NCBI): domain Eukaryota; kingdom Metazoa; phylum Chordata; class Aves; order Passeriformes; family Notiomystidae; genus Notiomystis; species Notiomystis cincta. Next base: position 22,149 of record VZRX01015017.1, read on the forward strand.
GAAGGGCCAGACCTGCACTCCCACCCTGATCTGTGGGGTGTGGCAGCACAGGGCCCCGCAAACACAGCACCTCAAAGGGGCAGGAACCGCGGGCAGGAGGAGAGCACTCCAGAGGGAGGGATCAGGGTCAATATCCCTCCATGAACCTACAGGGACCTGAAAGCTCATCCCAGTCCTGTCCTTTGCCATGGGCAGGGACACCTTCCACTATCCCAGGTTGCTCCAAGCCCCGTCCAACCTGGCCTGGGACACTTCAGCACAGCCACAGCTTCTCTGGGAAACCTGAGACAGGGTCTCACCGCCCTCACAGGGAGGAATTCCTTGCCAATATCCCATCTAACCTTGCCCTCTGGCAGTGGGAAGCCATTGCCCCTTGTCCAGGCACTCGAAGCCCTTGTAAATATTCCCTCCTCTTCCTATTCCTGGGGCTGCAGTACCTNGCCAGGCTGCTGTGAGCAACTTCTTTACATGATATTTTACAGAGGACAGCACCCGGCAAACGGCGCCTGTCAGCCCTTTCTTTCCCGGTGCAATTCTTCCCGGAGAGGGCTCTCCCTGAGGAAACCAGTTAGGGAGCTCCTGCAGCAGGACACTTGTGCAAGGCAGCAAGGGCAGGAGAGCCAGGTGCTCCACTCCTTTTAGCTGCTCTTCCCCAGAGGCAGCACCTCTGCCCTTCTGCAGCTTTGGCTGGCTGAAATCCTGGTCTGGGATCCAGGAAATCCAGGAATTGCACGGCTTTTCTCAGGAGCAGGCTGAGAATCCAAATACCTCCCCATACCATTTTTTCATAGCATTAAATAAGGGTGATTTTAGGTCCAGCTCTCAAGCAGGGCACATCACGCTGCAGAGGTGGTGGCAGTGAAAGTCCTTTCCTTGTTCCTGACAGAGAGGAATATCAAGGAGCCAGCAGCAAGCAAATACAACAGGCATGGATTTCTAACTTGGATTGCCAAAACCCTCCTGTTACAGACAGCCTGGGCTCTCCAGAGCCTGGTGCCACCCCTCTGGTGCCCATGGGCTGATCAGGGAATGGGGGTGCTCCTTGCTGGCCCTGCTACTGCTGCTTGGGAGCTGTGAAGTCCCAGGCTGTCTCCTGGGCACACTTCCACATGGCCCTCATGAGCCGTGTGAAGCCCATGTCCTTGGGCTTCTCCAAGCCTCTCATCAGGCGCTGCTTCATGATGGCAACAAACTCCTTGTTGCTCAGCTCCCCGTTCCCTGCAAAAAGGAAGGGAAATAATCAGAGACCCACCAACAACCTCCTTAAATTATAACTTTAAAGGCCAGCAGCCATGAGTGTCCTTTCCTGCAGAGACTGAGACCACATTTGGCTCCCACTCCCCAAAATATCCTGCTGAGCAAGGGTTCCCGAGCCACGGAGTGTAAACCCCGACCCTGTGGATGCTTGCAGGAGGCAGAAAATGCAAATCAAATGTCTCTGTCCTCACAGCAAACACTGCTTTAAGTGATTTTGGAAATAATGGGGGCACAAATTTTTCTTAATGGAGAAGATTTGTTGATCTGATGGATGAGGTTATGGAGAATGCTGCCACTGGGCAGCAAAAGTCCAGCAAACTCTCAAGGGCAGAGCAAAATTCCCTCCAGTGTTGCAGATTTTTAATGTCTGTAAACACTGATGGAGTGAAAACAACAAAATGATAAATAAAAAAAAATGTCTGTGCCTGCTTTTCTACTTGATTTCTTCCCTGGGGGACTCCTCTGGTAACCAGAGTCTTTCCCCCCAGAGATTTGCTATCAAAATATTTAGGAGATTCTCCTCTGAGAGAAGGCAAACAGGGAATATTTGCATACACTTTAGCTCACTCCAATCTCCAGCCTGATCATCTGGCTTAAAGATTGTATCAGAACAGTGGTAGAGAAGAACAGAGGAAAATAAAACCTGGCCAAGACTCCAGTAACTCCCGTTAAATCAAGCCAGGAGTGCTTCAGTGTGACAGCCACTACTCCGGGATGCTCTCACCCTCTGCAAAGCCACCAGCTTCCCAGCAGGGCACAGAGCTGCTATTAATTCATTAAAAATTAAGCCAGACATTTGTCTAGGACTTTGGAAATAAAGCCCCAGACCAGCTCATTTCCAACACCAGCACCTTTTGTCAAACAAATGAGTTCTGGAGGGGGGGAGAGAGCAATGTGTGCACACCAAACGCTCCCATCCACGCTCCAAGAACCACATCTCACCAGCTGGATACCCTTCCCAAAAGGGCAGGGGGGTCCCCACAGATCCATGGATGAAGAGCATGGCAAGAAGAGCCCTTTTCCCCTGTATTTCTTGCCCTGGGCTCCTCTCCCCCAGCCCGGCTGAGGCTGGGGCGCTCACTCACCGTCGCAGTCGAAGAGCGCGAACACCACGTCGCACACGTGGTCCGAGAGCTCCACCTTGGCCACTGTCCTGGCCACCTGCTGCATGGTCACTGCAACAGAGGGAGGGCACGGGGTTACAGAGGGGTCAGGATGTGCCAGCTGCAGTGGGAGACTCCTGTGCCTCTGTGGAAAAGGGCCTTTGTGTCTTGTGAGAGGCCTGGAGTGGGCTCCATCAACGGGGCAGCTCCCTCTGACAGCATTCCAAAGATGATACTCTATCAAGCAACTATCCCAGCAGGCTGGGAATTACAAAAACTGCTTTTCCTCTTGCAACCTAGTAACTGCAGAATGAACCCACCCATGCTCCTGCAGGGAGCAGACCAGGTTAACCTTGCAATAAAAATCAAGAGTTGTAAGGAATTATTTCCCTTTTCTCCCCAGACCGACAGCAGAGAAGTGAGCTGGAGGTTTATTCCCACCTTTAGCAAAGGGCAATCCATGGAGCTATCAATCTGGCAGAGTTGGGCAGTTGATTTTGCTGCACAAACAGGAAATAAAGTGCCCTCACTAGGCTGGTGTGAGTGTGTTTAGAGTTGAACTGCTTCCCTACAAAGCCTGAGCCAAGGAAACGCCATCCACAGCCACTGGGATCAATGTTTAGCTGTGGAGCTAAGGGAAAAGAGGGAAGTGGAGCATCACAAAACCAGACTGAGACCACAAACAGTCTCTGCTTTCCTCCACAGCATCCTTACAGGTTTTGCATCCCTGGTCCTTCAGGAATTTTGGAGAGTTAAGTGTGTCAGAAAAGGAAAAAATAATCATGCAATATATACCATAACTGGATTAATTACAAACTGCATAAAATATTTCTAATAGGACTTTTTTTTCCATGAGTGTCTACATTATTTGTACCTTCCACCCTGTTTTTGCTCCCCTGAGTGAAATCTGGGTTTTACAAGAGGAATACGCAGCCACCATCAGGTCCTTTTCTCCATTAAACCTCTCCTTTTACTAAGCAATGCAGGAGAAAATTGAAATGACAAGTTATATATATGTAAAATATATATCATCTCAAGTAGGATTCTGCTTTTCGCACATAATTACTCTTTTTGAGTGAAATTCCTTTTCTCCAGGAGTGATGCAGCTCCAGTCAGCAGCCTATTACTCTGTATTTCCTCAGACAGCAACACCAAATTTCACTTAATTTGTTGTAAATGTAAAACTTCTCTCATCACCTTGATGCCATCCTCCCCTCCTGGTGCCCTAGGTACCCTATTGCTGTAGCCTTACATGTCAAAAAAAACTTAGAATGATTTCCTGGATCACAGAATTCCAGACTGGATTGGGTTGGAAGGGGCCTTAAAGCTCATCCTTTAGCAGGGACTTCCACTATCCCAGGGTGCTCCAAGCCCCATCCAACCTGGCCTTGGACACTGCCAGGGATGCAGGGGCAGCCACAGCTTCTCTGGGCACCCTGTGCCAGGGCCTGCTCATCCTCATGGGGAAGAATTTCTCCCTAACACCAAATTTAAATCTCTCAGTTTAAAACCATTGCCCCTTGCCCTATATTCCTTTAGTCATGTTTTTCTGCTGAAATTTTACCCCCTCCTTCCATCTCTGCAGGGAGTCTCCTAATCCTTCCCCTCCTATTTATTTTTCATGGCCACAGTTTTCCCAGCTGGGATTTGTACTCACAGCCACCAGTTCCTGCTTCCTCTCTTCTTAATCCAACTGCACAAGTGTAAGCTCCATCCCATCGTTCTGCTCAATGCTAAAATGACTTCACTGGAGCTGCATGACTGTGCTGTGCTTGGTTAGGGCTGTGCTGGTTTTTAAGGAATCATAAGGAAGAGGGAAAGCATCTCCACTTTCCACTTCCACACACATGCTCCAGGCTACAAGGTAGCTCAGGGAGGCGAATGAAATTGAAGTTAACCTGCTGGAGTAATTTCTTTACCATTTCACAAAATTAAATAGGTGCTATCTGGGGAATATCTCTTAAAGCCTGCCCAGGTTTGAGGTTCTGGGATGGAAATTCTCCTGGATTTCATACCATCAAAAATGAGATCTGCATTTCTATCTTGAAAAGCTTCTAAAATTTCATGCATTGGTATCTCCCACTGGTTCCTTTAATGAGCCATCTGAGTTACTTTATGCAAGTTTAGTGTCTGACACAGTTATCCTTTTTTTCCACTCTGATTCCCAGAACTGCACTGTGAGCAATGCCTCACTGAGTGCCTGCAAATGGGGCTTCGCTCCAGGCGAGAGCCTTGCCAGATGGCAAACTTCACTTTTTCCCTCCAACTTGAGATTAATCACACATGTGGCCAAAAGAATGGACAGCTGGGCTGCTGCCTTTGTTTTCCATATGGCACTCGAGGTGATGGGAGCAGAGCTCCCTGCTCTGGGCCATTCCAGGATGGAGAGGCACTTGTGTGTTGGGCTCCCAGAAATCAGTCTCACATTGATGCACACGTTTCATTTCAAGGCTCCCAGTTGGAAATGTTGGATGCTATCACTGACAGTATAGCTACCAAAATCTATTTAACTTTTTACAAACCATTTGCATGAGGACATGCTGGAACACCCATCCAGGAAAGAGATGGATAAACCTTATGCAATCCTGTGGGCATGGCACATTTTCCTTTGTCTCCTCAAACCGTGTGGCTGCAGCCCTGCAGCTGAGCAGAAGCTGTTTTGACATCAAAGGCAGCATGACAGAAAGTCAAGGAGATCAGGGAGAAAAAAGCACAGCTCCCAGACCAAAGGCAGAGCCAAGCCCTGTTTGTGCAACATCCACAGTCATAAATATGTGAAGAAAGGAGATTCCTTGGAGAGGTCCCAAACCTGACTGCAGGTGGCCCAGGCTGAGCAGCTCCAGGGGATCCTATTGGATATGAGGGTCTCCAGAGACCCTTCACAAGTCCTCCCCCCTCCCAAGTAGCAGCACTGCCATTGTTCCAGAGGACAACCCAAGCTGTGCTTCCAGGGGGACTGACTTCCTCCATCCATCTCCAAGGCAGAGTAAAGCAAGCAGCAATTCCCTGACTGCATTCGAGCTCACCTCTGCCTCCTTCCCGATTCCCTGTCAACTCTGTAGCCGTTCCAAGCAGCATAATTCAAATAAAATGAACCTCTCTGGGGCTCCAGCCCTGCTCCAAGCCACAAATCAGTAGTGGGCTCAGCTTTCTCCCTGTGCTTTGGCCCATTCATGCCTTGCCCTAAATCCCAAAGGAGTTATCCTATGGCTCACCATCGACAGAAGGGCTGCTTGGAAAGCCTGGCTGCACACAGTGACAGAAAAAGTGCATTTCACACCCTCCTAGAAGGGGAATAAGCACCAAATTCAGTTCCTGTCCTGCTTCCAGCTCTGAGCCCAGGCTGGAGAAGTCTTCTAAGGAATGCTTGTGATTTAGGAGAATGACAGCTATTATGTTGCTGGGAAAATGAAAGATGGGCGAACAAATAATCTCGGTGTTTTTAAATGGATCATTAATATACAGTTTTATGATCCCTTTTAGAAGAAGCAGTGACTTTAATTCAGCACAGCAAACAGGCTGTCAAGCTCTGGCTGTTTGGTACCAGCCATTTTTTCCCCTCTGAAATTTTAAACAGCCCTTCTAAAATCATAATCTTGTTTGCTGCATTGTTAGCAGCAAATTATTACACGAAGTAATCTCCTCCTAGCCCCCATCCCAATGTAATTTTTACATCTGTTAGTTTGTAACCAGCAACCTTGTGAAAGCTTGACTTTTGCACTTGTGGTGTACTTGATTTAAATCTCATTCCTGCCCAAGGAAGGTTCCCTTACCCTAGCCAAACACTCCCAGCTCAGTGGCTGCACGAGCTCATTAATGGCATATAATTAAACAGCAATCACACTGATTTACCAACTGCACACAGACCTAAATTCTGCAAAAATGCAAATTCCATGACAGGACAAATGCTAATTTCATACAGACGCTGAGTAAATTGGATTTGCTGGGCTATTACTGCAGAAAAGGCTCAGGGCAGCAGCAGCACACCCAGACTTGGTACTTTACTTTTAAATGAAAGAAAATCCCATCAGGTTCTTTTAAATCTTAAGGTAATGATGATCTAAACCAAAGAGTAGAGATGATTTACCCCCCAAAAATTTAAGATGAGAAGGGCTGCTGACACACACAAGAAGAGATGTGACACGTTTGTTTCCCTCTGTAATTCCACTGCCCCAAAACCAATTAATGCCTTAATATTCCCACAACAGCAGCAGTTGGAATAGCTGACTTCCAAAATGTTTAATTCTGCAGCTGCCTATATAAATCAGCTTTAACTTTGTAGTAGACAAGAGTTTCCACTTAGCCTAAAAATCTTTTAATGAGTTTGCCATCTTTTTTTTTATATTCTCAGTCTCTTTAAAAAAAAATAACAATCCCTCTTAAAAAAATCTAGAAGATCAAAGCACTCACTTGTGATAGATCCTGGCAGCAAAGAGGGACTTTGGTTTGAAATATGTTTTGGGGGTTTTTTGCCTTTTTTTTTACATCAGTGTGTAAGATCTAAGGACATACCTGAGGACAGAGCAGCTCAGAAAAGGAAACATGATGAGAAGGAGGAGGATATGGATTAGTCTGATCGATAAACCACATTATTACCAAGGTCCCCAGGAAACACCAGCTCTGAGGTTTATTCAGCCCACTCCTCTGGACTGTGGGTTATCTGAAATGGAGTCTGAACAGACTTTAATGCTCTGTCTGGGACCTCAGTGGCATCCCAGTGCTCTCCTTCTTTCCCTCCAGCACTCCCAGGAGCTCTGAATGTGTTTGCCACTGCTGGGATTTCCAATCAGGAATGCAGCATCCAGCCCTTATTTCTAGGCAAAGTCTCTGAGAATTTTTGAGCAAAGCTGAAACAAAACAAGGGTTGAGCAGTTGCTAGCAGCAGCCCCACTGCTGGTGTGCCTCTGCCATGTGGATCAGAGACCTCCACAGAAGGTAAGCCTGCAAGAAGTTTTTTACACTAATTTTTGAAGTCCTTTGTATAAGGAGGAAAATAGGCCACTTCAGAAGATAGGGGTGAAGAGGAAACACTGGTGTCCCTGGGATCTGGAACCAGAGCCTGTGGCACACTCATTAGGTCAGTTTGTCTCTGCATACAGTAGAATGGTCCTTCTGAAGGTACCACCATGAAATCACTGCTTCCTCATCCATCCAGGCTACACACATCAGCCTTTTTTCTCCCTGCATCTAAAGCTGTGGAAGTATAAAACCTGAAATCCCTCTTTATCCATGGATGTAGGGAGCTAAGCACCTCATTACAGGGAGGAATTGCAATTTGGGTACAGCCTCTCAGCCTGGGCTTGGCTGACGTCTTCCCAACTCCAAAGACATGGCATGAGTTGTGCTCCCCAGGCTTTCAGCACCTCAACATCCCAGAGGTTTTAATACCTTTATCAAGAGAAGCTCCAGCCATGTGGTAGAAACTCAAAGCTGTGTCCACGTCATTTATGTTCTTCAGAAAAGTGAAAAAGTTCTCCACCTCCTCAAATGTCAGCCCCTAGGACAGAGAAAAGACACTCATGTGGTGATGGGAAAAGGAGAACATGGACACTGCCTGGAAACAACAGTGACTTATTGGCCCAAAGTTGTAGCCAGAAGGGAATTCATCTGCACACTCCCAAAAACTCAACCTTAACACTTGAGAATGTGGGTTGTGACCTGTACTTTTGTTGCCCTCCTGGCCCCACCAGTCCTGCAACAGTGAAAGCTGTTTCCCAGGTGAGCAGACATACCACGAGCCTGTAGACGGGATGCAGGAGACCACTGCCAGTGGGTGAATTGATAATTTTTTTGAAGCCTGCACACCTGCAGTGACAATATGAAACAGTCTGTGCACTGTAAGGTCTCTCCCAAGACATTCAGGGATCCCTGGGGCATCCATGTCTTACCCAGTGTGGCAGAAGGTGACACTGCAAAGCACAGAAGTGTCCCAGTTTGCTTTGCTGCTGGAGGCAGGATCCCTGTCTGCTCCACTCACCATGTGCTTGGTGAGCACCGACAGCCACGCTCTGGGACAGTCATGGAAAAACATCCTGAGATCCCCAGGAGAGCAACTGCTGATGAGCACAGCTCTGGGAACCCCACCTGGTCACACCACACCTGATTTTATCACTCTGCTCAGCTCCAGCACAATCACAGCAGTGCTGGGACAAGAGCTGGAGCCTCCAACTCCTCCAGCAGAGCCCCGGCATGGAGCCAGGGAGGAGGTGAATCATCACCACAGGAATAACCACTCAGACTCCCTCTCTGGGAGACATAAATCAGCTTGTCAAGAGGAGTTCAGGTTCAGGCTCCTCCTATCCTGCCTGGCACAACAGATTGATAGAGCAAGATATTAAAAATCCTAACTGCATAACACAGCAGGGTTCCATGATCTGCAGGTGTTCAGCAGGTACTGTCAAATACAAAGTTACACAATCTGCTGTAACTCTGCTTGAACAACTTCTAATCAGGGAAGAAACCACCCATCTTTTAAAAGAAAAAGAACATTTTTAAGGTCTTTCCATCCAGAAAGACCTTAAAAATTTGCAGCTTGTTCCTATCTTTGCTGTGAGTGAGTATGTGGCACTGCACCAATGATTTACGTGTGCACTGACACATTGCAACAGCAGCTTTGTCAGCCCTGGATTCATGGACCTGGGCCAAGAAGGATGAGATGGCAAAATGGGAGAGCACATGTGGACAACAGAGCTGACTGAAGAGAGAAATCCCTGGTGACTCTGCAGGGAGCTTCCCTTGAATGTTTGCCTGCTCCTCCTCCTGAGAGGAACGCTAGGATGTACAGCAGAATGAAATTAAATACTGTCCTAGGAAAAAATAATCCAATAAATCAGGTATTTCTGCAGGAAGCACTGCAAAGATCCCTGTGTTTTTTACAATGGTTCTACAAGAGAAAATATCTTTGCAATTATCACGATGCCTCCTTGCCTGGGAGCAGGGCACTGGAAGTGTGGAAAGCCTGGAGGAGCCATGAGGTGTGTGGCCACTTCCATGCCAGCAGAAGACACTGTGCTGTGATCTGCCTGCTCTGTTTGGGACTGAGGTTTGCAGTGTTCTAAGCAAACAGCCATAAACCTTGTATTTTCCTGGAATTCACAAAATGGCAGATGCCAAGGCCAAGCAGCACTGCTGTCTGTGCAAAATGGACCCTTGTTTGGAATCCTGGAATGGTCTGGGTGGGAAAGGACCTCAAAGCCCATCTCATTCCACACCCTGCCATGGGCAGGGACACCTTCCACTACCCCAAGGTGCTCCCAGCCCCACCCAATCTGGCCTTTGTGGTCCTTTCACCAGCTGAAAAAGCAAAACTAGTGACACACCTGTATCCTACAAATCTTGGCTTTCATGTGGACAAAACCACTGAATGTCTGTAGCAAGAATACCATCAGTATTATGAAATTTAGTATGCTTTTGAGGAATCCTATAGGTGAGGCTGGCATCAGCCTAACTCTGTTCCAGCTACCAAAATAAAATAAAAATCAGAGACTGGGACAACCTCAGACAAGTCAACAGATGAATGATCACCTCTTTCAAGGCATTTGTAGCTCCAGCTGTTGATTCATAAGCCTGAATCCCTTCATCACCCAAGTAATCCTCACAAAACATAAGCAGAGAGACTCCAGAAGCCCTTCCCTGCTTGTAACACAACAGTTCAAACATCTTCTGCAAAACTTAGGGCTTTTCAGCTGGGAACCCAGGTTCAGCCAGGAATCCCACCTGAAAAAGACCCAGAAGAATACCCCAGCCAGCCCCCAGAGCACGTGTAGGAGATGACAAGAATCACTAATTCCTGAAAAGATAGCTTGGTTTTCTAGCAGTTAGGGGGGCATAAAGCAAATAATACCTTGCTTGTGAATATTCCTGATACCTTAGGTCCTTTTTGCTAGGAGAAAAGCAGCTAAGTACAACTTGAGGAGGACACTCAAAAGCAATGTTATACAAAACAGAGTGTGGCAGCTCTGCTGAATAGACAAAGTTCACCTCAGCAGGGTGAAGTGGGATTTTTCCTCAAGAAAAATAAAAATAATGAAAGCAGATAAGCAGTTAATACAAGAAAACAGCACTCCCAAAAGCAGGAATGCAGAATAACAGCACTGGAAAACAGCTAAAGGTTAGATTGAACCCAGAGTTTTATTGTTTTGGAGGCTGCCAGGGTTGCCTTGTGCAGTCAAGGTAATTGCATCAGACAAGGAAGACAAGGTTTGGCAGATTCCATAAGAAAGCTCTCACAAGGGAACTGCATTTCCAAGGGAAAGCTTTGCTGGGTGAATCTGGGACAGTTTCTGGGCATTTCATCCTCACCAGTGTAAGGAATCATGAATTTGTCACCAATTCTGTTCCTTGCAAATATAATTGCTTTTTGTCCTATTGCCCATTTCCTCTCCTTGAAAGCCCTTGGGATAAAGATAAAGCCTTGCTCTGAATCTGGCTGGCTGTAAATAGAAAGACAATCTGGCTGATTTGGGGATGAGGAATAAGGTAAGAACAAGGAGTTCTTCCTCTGGCACAGATGTCAGGGTCTTGGCTTACACACGAAAGGAAGAAAACATCTGCTGTAGGAAATCTTCCAAAATAAATTCTTTTGCCTCTTTTCTCACACATCCAGCTACTGTTCAGTAATATCTATACACACACACACATNAAAAAAAAAAGGAGCAGACCCTGGTCAAAACTTGTGTTTTATAACACACTTGGCATCTAAACCAGTTAAGAAATAAACTCTGGTTCTGATGTCAGAAGAAAGCAGCTCTGGAACTGCCAGCCAAAGACTTTCCATCCATTCTCACTTTGATGAATTGCTTGTTTATATCTCAGTTAATAAAAGAACATTCTGGCTTAATAAAAGAACATCCATTATAGGAGCAGATGTAAAATTCTAGTGCTCAAATAATAATTTCTCAGCCCATACTTGCCTCACCTGATAAAGCTCATCTTGTGGTATGGATATCTTATTCCAAGGTCTCTCACTGAATTAATGAGTGTAGGGTTTGCAAACTTACTCCTCTCTAAACTGTGAGTAATTTTTCCCAGAAGTTAATAACTAAATAATAAACTGCCTGGTCACAGCAGCTAATGAATCCAAGGTCGAGCCAGGAACTGGGAGCACAGCTTCAGTGTTTGTTCTGGCTCCAGACCCAGGGTGCTATTCAGCAAATTGAATTTTTAAAATTACAGCATCTATTTTCATAAGGAATGAACCTCCAGCCTGCACTGGACACTGACCACTGCACTCCCAGCTCTTCCTTCTCTCCACCAGGGCTTAACAAAGAGCGGATGCTTTTCCAAAGAAGATGGAGATTGCTTAACTCATTCCTCAACCCAGTCTGGGGCTGAGAAATTTTCCCCAATTTTCCACGAACACCACTGACCTCTCCATCCTGGAAGTGCTTCTTGAGCTGTTTGAGCATGACAGTGAGCTTCTTGGACTGCACCCCGCTGTATGCCAGCAGCATGCTCCCGAACTGCCGCTCCGTGATCCGCCCATCCACAGGGTCGTGCCGCTCGAACTGCAGGCAAAGGAAAACATGGACAGGAAAACAAGGAGCAGCAGAAAGCTCCACCCAAGGTATGAAGCATAAAAAAGGCATCATAAAAAATTAACATTGCAGGAAACAGTAGTGAAGGAGCAGTCCTGATGTGCTCCAGATCTGCTTTTGCAGGATTGTCTCTCAATAGTCTCTCTCTGTGCAATTCCTCGGACAGCTCTTGGGAGAAGCCTTTGTGTCTCACCCTCCCACTTTTATCCCATGGGACTGAGCTAATAAGTGGTTCCAGGGTTCCTCTAAACAGGGACAGTGGTTAATAAACCAAAGAGAAATCTTGCAAAGGTCTTCTAATTTTACTCTTCTCTGCTCCAAGACCTGTACCAGAGTCCCAGCAAGGGAAGGTTCATGGATGTCTCCAGACTTCACCTTCCCCAAGTACTCCTCATCCTCAGACCCTTCCAGTCCCTGACTCTTACAAATGCTCCTGTGAGGCCCATGCAGAAATTCCAAAAAGTTTTGGGCAGAGAAAGGTTTTCTCCACTAATCCATCTCTCCTACAGCAGTTTGTCTCCTGCCTTCCACTGCAGGGAAGGAGGGAAGAGCCATTCCCCAGCTTGGGAAGGTGCTGGGTTGCAGCATCAGGTCTTTGCCTACTGAATAACAGGGATTTCATCCTTTCCTTTTCCCCCACCTCTGTGAATCTACAAACAACAACATTAGACTTCACCCAGCTTCGCTGATCTCAGCACTCAGGATCCTTTATTTGGGATAGATTTCATCTCTTCCAATTTATCAGGAAACACAAGACCAACACTGCAGCTGATCACAAGCCAGAAGATGACATTTAACAACAGAATTAACTTTTATACTCATGGGGAACAACCTGGTACCAGATTGACATCCTGCTGCCTGCTGAGTTGACCATTCCTGCCTCAGCTGCTCTTTAGTGCTAATGAATTTTTAATTATTAATGTATCAACAAGACTTTGGCTGCTTTTCCCAGTGGGACACCAGGGAATTCCTGATAAATGAAGCACCAAGGCTGGAGGGATTTGTATGGGTGACTCTGACAGGAGGCAGATCCCAAATGGAGAAATTCTGCTCCTCAGCCCCCCTGTGCTTTCACCTGAGTGGCCCCCACAGTTTTGGGGAAAAGAAGGTGGGTTTTACTGTCACCTGATACAGGCTTTGGGGATCACTCATGATGCAAAACATGGGCCTTTCCCATTCTTCTGTGCTGGGGAAAGGAGAGGGAAACTCATTTGGAGGAAATGTTCTTCATTGAAAAGCAAAAGTAGTAGCTTCTGCCATGCCTGAAGAATGCAAAGAAGTTTTGTGCCCCTGGGACACAAAAATTTGCTGTCAGTGCTGCTTCAAAAGCAGCACTGATGCTTTCTTCTGCTGTAATATTTCTAATTTCATTCCCAAAGGCACAAACCAGCATTTTTCTACCAGCAGCCTTAAAATACTCCAAGTTTTAGCAGAGCTTTAGGTAGCATCTTTAATTAAAGGCTAGGAAATGGGTCCAAATATCTCAGATCAACCTCCTAAGTGGTGACTACACTTAGAAAATCTCATGTTGGTGTCTAAAAGCCCATCAAGCCCTTCTCCCCTCTGCCCTGTATTAAGGATCAGGGCAGCTCCCTGCAAATGGGGAAATAAAGAACCATCTCCTTGCAGGTTTTTCTGCAATTAAACCTTCAGATTTGGGTCAGTTTTACACTACCAGATGCAGAAAAAAACAGAAAGAAAAAATTAAAATACTTTTCATCTTCATTTTTCTACTGATACACCACACAACTATTTGCAAGAAATAAGGAAAAAAGCCTAGAAATTATGGAATTTATGCTGCTTATTATTTATCTCACTTTAAAATGAACATCTTAGCATTAAACCAGAACACTCAGATGCCCACTGGCACATACAGTGGTGCTCATTGCAAAGGTCAGCCCAGAAAGGGGCTGAGAAGTGAGAGCTGGTCCACATCCAGTTCCCAAATTCCAACTGAACCACCACTGAACTGAGAAAAAGCAACAACATCAGGTTGAGGGGTAAAGAAAGTTCAAATGTTGCCTCTGAGCTACTGTCAGATGCATTTAAATTAATTACAGAAGGGATAAGCAGGGCATGCCGTTTAAAGATGATGTAGACAAATTTAAGGAGGGAATTCTGCTTATTTTTTGCTGGTATGTCAGAGATCGTGGGCTTCAGAGGATTTGTGAGTGGAAACCCATCAATTTCTGATGAAAGAAAACTCCCCAGCTACCTCTGACACCCCCTTTCCCACTTCCCTGCCCGGGAGCAGAAGTACATCCATGTTCCTCTACCCTCTGGAATGTCTTCCAGCCAAACACAACTCACCACTTGGAAATGAAGGAGGCTGCAAAACCTACAGGAGTTTTTCTTTCAGTACTCAATATACAGCCTACAAACAGTGTTAAGTGTTAAAATCCTCTGGGAACCTGGAAAAATCAGGAAAACCAGTGCCCATTCCCAGATAATCACGATTATTTGCCCCTATACACAGGATGATGCTGTACAGGTTATTTTTCTGGTCACTTGAGGAGGGAAAACAACCCCAAACCCTACAAGGAGGGGATGCAGGGCACAGCACGCTGGGATTTATTACAGGAAAACACTGGGATTTATTATTAATTTATTATTATTAATTTCCCTTTCATGGATCTTAAAGAAGGAAAAGCAGGGCCAAAGCAGTTGCTCAAGCTGACCACGCAGAGGAGGATGGAGCAGCTCCTGCTCCCAACATCCCAGCGAGGGAAACAGAGAGGACAGGGGGGTCCTACCCTGTCCCAAACTGCAGCCCCAAAATCTGCACACACTTCCACTCGCAGCCACTTGGTGCCAGCAGTGGATTCTGCATCTGCACGAGGCAAGGAAATGGGATATAAATGCTGGCCAGTGTTCTTCCTGCGGGCCAGGACACCTGAGGTGCTGAAAAAATTAGCTTGAAATACAAAAGGCTGTGTTTTGAAATTCATTAAAAGCCAACGTGACGTGAAAAGAAATCCAAGGCATTTATGGAACAGTTCAGCAGGAACTGTAGTGAGAGGACAGGAGGGAATGGCTTCAAACTAAAAAAAGGGAGGTTTAGACTGGATATTAGGAAGGAATTGTTCCCTGTGAGGGTGGGGAGGCCCTGGCACAGGGTGCCCAGAGAAGCTGTGGCTGCCCCTGGATCTCTGGAAGTGTCCAAGGCCAGGTTGGATGGGGCTTGGATCAGCCTGGGATAGTGGAAGATGTCCCTGCCCATGGCAGGGGTGGAAAGAGATGAGCTTTGAGATCCCTCCCAACACAGGCCATTCTGGAATCCTCTGGGAGGAAAGAAGGCAGGAGAAATGGGGTACAGCCCTTCACTCCACCAGCTTTGCTAGTCCAGTGCCAGCAGCCAGTCCAGAGAGACAGGAGGGTACTCCCTGATTTTTTGGTGTTTAAAAGATTACCCATAACCTTAAACACGCATTAAATAGTCCCAAACTGCCTCCCAAATCTGACAGGATGAGTGTACTCCTGCTCCTCTGGAAGATGAAATGTCCAGTTTTGTTCAAATAACCCCACTCTCCTTCCTTCTGAGAGAAAACCTTCCTCACATGAGGAGAGCAGAGGACAAATAAGCAATTTTCCCTGCTTCCACATCTCCTTAATTGCACAACTTTATGGAAAGGCAATACAAGGATCCATCATAAAACAGACCCATAATACCTTTTCTTCCTTGCCTCACTGTTCTTTTCCTTCACTAACTCAATCCACCTTCCCCTGCAGGAAATCAAGTCCCAGGCTCTGTGGAGCATCCAGACCAAACCAGTTCAGAGACACCACCATGAGAAACATCCTGGTGGAAAAAAATCCCAATCTTCTGGAAGTTCCTAAATGCAGATATTGGTTTCCTTTCATCTCTCCTTCTGTCAGCAAGGCTCAGCAGTGGGAAATGAAGCAGCTCTGATGGCCTCAGAAAAAGGCCAAGTTTAGGTACCACACACTTCTCAGGAGAAGGTGATTCTCCTTCCTCCTCAAGAAATTTGTCATAACCAACAGTATTAACAGGGGAAGATTCCACCTAAAACTCCAGTGCTAAAATCCTCTCATAACAGAGGATGGGAGTTCAAAAAACTGTTTTACAAAGGGGGAAAAAGGTTTTGTGATTGCTGCCACCAGACACAAGAGAGAAACCCCTGCTCTGCAATTGAGGAGGGGACACCAAAGCCCTGAGAGAGGGCTCAGCATAACCACACAACCATGAGTGGATGTCAAAACCTCCTATGGGATAAATTATGCCTGAAGATTCTGCCCCTCCTTCCTAACCTGGCATTTTTGGGCTGGACACACACTGGTGGCTTGTGTCTCTTGCTTTGTTTGCTGAAGAAGAAGATGCCTAAAATAACCTGCAGGCCCTTCCACTTGGCACAGGAACAAACAGCATTTAGGAGACACCAAATCCCCTCGGTGCAAGGAGAAACACCCAGCTGTAACACGAGCAAGCACGATGAAAACACAGCTCAGACTTTTCCTAAAGCAATGCCAAAAGGATATACTTCCTATCCTCTTCAAACACTCACATTAGCTAAATATCCAGCTGTTTTTTAGCAGGCTCTTAAATTTCTAGGAAGGTTTCTCCTAAAAACTAATCAAACAGATGATGTATTCCCTACAATATCAAAGTGAGGATCTTAAATAAATAAATGTATGTGTGCCACATTCCTAATTGAGATAGCAAAGAGAAATACATCTTTGAGGACTTTTGGATAGAGAGGAAAGTGTTGAGGGATGATTTTTGATCTTCTTTCTGCTGGTTAAATAAAACATCCATAGAAGAAATATTGCTAATACTAATTCTATCAGGTTTAGGGGTAGTTGAAAAAGGTGACCTGTTCCCAGGGCTGCTCTGTGCATAAAAAGCAATCAAAAGGGTCTGGGAAATTATGATTTGTAGGGTAATATTCAGATTCATAATATATGACCCTTTAAAGTGGTATTTGCTCAAAGCTTTATTCGACAGGCTGTAATACATAATTTATCTGCAAACTACTGCAGCACTGGCTCTGTTTACTGTTCTGGAGAAGGAGGCTGCCAGGATCTCTTGTCAAGTTGCATATACAACTATGACAGGAAGAAAAAGAAAAGGGAAAACACCATATATCTCCCTAAATCCCAGCAACCTCAGCTGTCCTAAAAAATTTAATGTATTTGTGAGTAAACTGAAGTGTTTGCACAGGCACCAAATTACTGCCAAAACAAAAAAAAAAAAAAAAAAGGTAAAGTTTCTAAAAGTTTTTTGTTTGGGAAGATTAAGGATTTAAAATACTAATTTTTTTGGGGGGGGGATAATTATGCTGAAAGGTTTCTTCTGTGGACATGGATCTAAAGCACTGGGTTTTGCAAGATGAAGCTCAGACTGCTCTGGACACAGCCTACAAAGAGCCCCTGGCTGTAATTACTGCATTATTTGGTAAAACCCACTCAAAGACACAGCTCTAATGATGTTCAGAGCTGCCAAAGCAGGAGGAATGAAAATGGGAAGGTGGAAATGCCAAACCCAGCCTGGACCATTGCTTCTCCTTACCTTAAAAACTAGAAAAGAAATAAAAGAAATGGGAGCTATTTTCACATGAAAAAAATCCAATCTTCCAAATGCCTTCCCCGTTCACACTTTCCCCCCTCTGCCTAAGTGAATATGTAGCAGCCAGGTTAAAAATGTCCATCTGTCAGCAGCAGTGCAATCCCAACAGACCTGATGTTGGAGAGAAGCTTTGGAGATTTCATTGACCTTGGCAAGGCACTGCTGCCTGCGAGGGGGAACAATTCATTCCCATCACCAGCTACTTGTTCCGCTTTAATGAGCGATTAAAAAAAGGTTATGTAAAGATGGCTGCACCTGAACTTCAGCCCCAGGAATGAAAATATCTCCCTGCAGGCTCGGAGCAGATCCGTGTTTCGGAGTTCTGTGCAGCGAGGGAATGACAGGAAGGAAATCTACAGAAAAGGAATCAGTAATGCCAAGGAAAAAGGACACGTCTGATAAATTAAAGGGACTGAGAGGGGGAAGAGTCGAGCAGTCTCCTCCCATGTCTGCTCTCCAGACCTGGCTCTGTTACTGTCACTGCTGCCCTTGACAATGCTCCTGGTACCGAGCAACAGAGCAGTTTTTCTGTCCTACACTGAGTAAGAGGAAAGTTCAGAAGCAGAACAAACTCCCAACCCTCCTGCAGGAAAACACACAGGACAGCGGAGCTGCAAGCACCTGAGTGAAGCCATTACTCTGAAAAATGCCAATATCCAAGTCTCCATGGAACTGCTGTACAGAGTTTATTAAGAAATGCAGCTCCTTCACCACCTGTTAAGAGTTTATGCTGTTTTCTGCTTGACCTTGGTGCTCAATTCCCCAGGAAGAATAAGTTTGCAGGAGTTTATTTCAGCATAGCAGGGAAAAGGGTCCTGCTCCCATGTCCTTCCTGCATCAGCAGAAGCAAAGCCAGGGCTGAAGCACAGCCAGCAACATGTGGAGGTGCAGAACAGCCCTGAATTCAGAGCCTGAAAGGGAGAAAGAGCAAGAGGACTGAGGTGTTTGTTCATCCAGCAGGAGGAGGAGGATGCAGAAGTCAGGTATCTGCTACAAGAACATGTTCACACAGATATCCCCAAACTCTTGCCCAGCAAGTTTTGCCACTCCCTGGATGTTGGCTAACTTGGTCATGCACACGTAAACAAGAGCATCTATGCTAAATAGCTGATATTTTCTAATTCATGGACTCTGATACAAATCTCCACACACTCCTGTGGCAAGGCACTGAATCCAAATAGCTCTCCTAGGATTTTATGTGCAGGGGTCCTGCAGAAGGCTCTGCTGCACTGCGGGAGCTCGGCAGTGGATTTACAGACCCAAACCCAAAGGAGCCTGTTGGTACAGAGCAAAGCTTTCCACTGCTACTAATGATGTAATAAATAGAAATTCCAATAAAATCCTCCACAGTTTCCCCTGCAGAGCCACTGCATCAACCACACTGAAGTCACTTGGTTCAAATGCAAGCAAGGCAGCAGTGGGTGTTCTCTCACCAGGTGGCTGCCCCGTGAAGCATCCATCCCAAACAAGAGGATGCCACAGCTGCTCCTTTGTGTTCCAGCCTATCCCAGCCATGCTCACAAGCAGCTGCAGCACATGTACTGCCAGCCTTGCTGGCACACTCCTGGACCACTGGATATTTTGGTGACCAGTGACAGGACCCAAGGGAATGGCCTGAAGATGTGTCAGGAGAAGTTTAGGCTGGATATTGGGAAAAGGCTCTTCCCCCAGAGGGTTGTCAGGCACTGAACAGGGTCCCAGGGAATGGGCAAAGCCCCAAGGCTGCCAGAGCTCCAGGATTGTTTGGACAATGCTCTCAGGCACGGGGTAGGATTGCTGGGGTGTCCTGGGCAGGACCAGGAGCTGGACTGGATGAGGGTCCCTTCCCTCATCATCCTCAGGACATTCTGTGATTTCACAGCTGACATGCAGATGCTTGATATGCTCTTATAATCCTGAGGCCCCCAGAACCACCCCACAGCCTCTTCCTCCACCTTTCCAAGCGAGGCACTGGGAGGGTTTGATTTCCCTGACACAAATTTCCTAACTTGGACCTGGGAGGAATCAGTTAGAAACAGCATTTATGGCATCTTCTGACTGAAGTACAAAGACCAGCTTTTGGCAACTCACCCATGACACCCACCCCCACCCACCAGCATTCCCCCTGCTTAGTGGAAAAAGGGACTGGAATTCAACCTGCCTTGGATTTCAACTAAACTTTCCCTGGTGCACACTTAGGCATTTCATTACCTGCTCTGCTGTTCCTGATTGATGAAAATGACTTGCCTCAGACTCCTTTACAGTGACTCCTCGTGTTTACTGAGACAGTTATATCTCCCTTCTGTCTTTCCTTTAAGCTGCACAGGCCATGGCCTCATAACTTATCCCTATTCTCAGATTTTTTTTTTTTCATACTAATGTTCCACTCTGAATTCTTCCCAAGTCTTTGGCTGACACTGGACAAGAACTGAATGCCAGCTTTTCCCCAAACCTAACTGAGACAGTGCAGTCAACCCGAAAGCTTCACGTGACCCTTTCCACTTACATGCCAAGACAAAAGCAGGCTGCCAGCTCTGAATGCTGTCAAAAGCAGGATGAGCTGTCCAGATAATTTCCACTGCCTGCCTAGAAATTCCCAGATTACATATGTATATGCTGGACTGTGCCTCCTTAGCTATATAGACTTCCCTGATGTGAAACCACTCACAGTGGTTGGATGATCCCACTTTTAACTGGATGTGTCACAAAATTCTGTCATCCACCACACTTTCATGGCTATCCATCAAAGGCAGGGACATCAGCCTCACTTTGGTTCCCTGAACTTCCAACATGTGAAATGCAGAAGGAGTATGTAGGTCTGCAGGGTCTCCTGGTAACTCCCCTCTCCTTGGCACTAAATCCACCATGGCTTTGTCCATCTCTGACTTTAGTAAGTACTTCTGGAGGGCAAAAGCCTCCATATCCAGATCCTCTTTTTCTGCAGAGCTGTTTAAAGGTTATTAGTTATCAACATGCCTTTTATCTAGTCAGGGCATGACAACAGTGACACACACACATCACTCATCCTCTGGGATAAACAGAGGCCTCATGGGGCACACACTTTAGGCTTTCTGTATTTAGCCATCAGCCCATCCTCCTCTCCTTGCCCTGCAGACAGGTCAGGAAATCACAAAAAAAGAAGACAAACAACTTTTGTACCTGTCATTAACTGCCCTACTGAACAGGCAATTCCACTAGTGCTGGTTTGGCTTTTCAGATGTAAGGATCATGAAAGCAAATCTGGGACTAAAGGAGGAGTTATAGATATTCAGGATATAGATACAGAACGAGGTGTAGAACTGACAAAACTATCTAAGTGTACAAAATCCATTACAGGATTGCTGAAAGGCAGAATTCAGAAGGAAAAAGGGAAAACATTACATTCCACATCATTGTTCCCACAGGGGCTAGGCCAGTAGTGAGGCTGAAATGAGAGGACGAGCAGGTAAAGGAGAACTCTGAAAGACAACACAGCTAATCATGACAGGGACTGTCATAAAGGTGACTTAAAATCAAATTAAAATATCTTGTGTAAGTTTGATAGCAAATTGACCTCCAAAGAGTCAGAGTTTTGGGTCCTTCCTTAACAAAGCTCAGCCAATCTGACTCTATCAGACTTCATTTTTCAGGCTACTTGAAACAATGTACTTAAGTTACTCATTTTTCCCCTAAATTACTTCAGCAGAACCAAAGAGATGTGAACTCATTACTGCAAGCTTTATTGCCTGTGTTAACAAATCACTTAAAATCTGTATTGCTCTGCCAGCCTATAAAAAAACAAGGCAGAACTCAAAAAAAACTTGAGTAAGCTGGAAACAACAGAACAGTTTTTAATACCTGGTACAGGATTACTTGGATACTAACTATTCCAACACTGGGACTCAGAAAGGCACTTCTAGATTTAAGTTATTACCCTAAAACCCAACTGAGCAGCATCAGAAATGCCTTCTGAAATCAGAGTATTTGTTAAGACAGGCAGAGAGCCCAAAGGATCTAGGACTGTAATGAGGTGTGTGCAGATGGAAGAGCATCCATCGGCCCTTCTTCACCAAAACCAAACCAGGCAGTAACTGCATTGGCACTGGCCATGAAAACAGGAATTTCCAGGATAAAGAAGTTCCTCCCACACCATCTGGCACAGAACAGACACAGAAAATAAGGAATTTTCCAGATGACAGCAATGATGTCTTGTACCTTTGCCATATTCTTACAGAATCCCATTTTACTTTGCTTGGAAGACCTTTTTGTTGGGAGGGACATTGGGGCATCCCTAATCCTTGGGTAAGATGATAAAATATGGAGATTAAATCAGTGCTATCCAGCAGGTTTTGGGGTGCCTTGCAGGGGTGACAAAATCATGGAGAACAAAGGGCTCCCATATCTCTTCTACATGCACTTCGAGAATCCAAAAGAAATTTAGGCTGGAAGAGCCCCACAGGCTGGCTGGGACTCCTTTTGGTCCACCAAGGACACAGGAATATTTGGGACAGGCACTAACAAGCAGAAATAGCATAAATGATGATGTCAAACCCTATTCATCTTCCAGACTCACAGAGATCTTCCACTCAAAAACAAAAAAAAAGAGCCCAACACCACCTGTCCAATGGGGACATGTTAGAGCTGCAGAGCCTGGGCAGACAAACTTGTTCCTTTTTGTCAAGATAAGCCACAAGAGGAAAGGACTTCAAGCTATAGGACCTTGCCAGGATCCCATTTGCTGGGCTGGTTCCTGTGGCTCACCCTTAGCTAAGCAGGACCACTCCATAACCCAAAAACCTGACCACAGCTTTCTCCAAGTAGCCAAACCCCAAAAGGTTGTAATTAGGCATTAAAAGCTTCTCCTCTGCCTCTGGCTGTGGTTACTTTCCTCATCCTTCCCTTCCTGCAACTAAGTTGACTGGTGAGCCTAAATAAAATTATGGAAAATATATTTACATCCAAAAAAAAAAAAAAAAAAAAAATTTTAACACAAAAAAAAAAAAAAAAAAAAAAAAAAAAAAAACCCAAATCCAAGAAGAAGAGAAGAAGAAAACACCAGGCCACGGTTACTTAAACCTGCTGTCAGCACTTCAGCCACAAGGAACATTGAAATGTTCAGGGCTTTGTCTGATTTAATTCCTCTGTGAGAGTTTCTGCTGAATCTTAGCAAGAAATATGCATGGATATTTTGATAAAAAAAAAATAAAATGAACTAAAATCAGTAAGAGGAAAGATAAAGTGGGTTCAGATGGCCAGAAACTATTGTTCCACCTTCAGTCAGCAGAAGACAGCTCTGTATGAAGTGCAGAAATGCCTGGATCCTGAGCTGAAGGGAAAACAGCTTAAAAAAAAAAAAAAAGAAAGTCTTTCTTAAAGTAGATTTCTTTTGGAAGAGACAAAGCCAGCATCCCAGTTTGAGAACAAAGCCTTTGGGTCATGTGGGGGCTGTGCCAGCCCCGGGAGATTCTTCAGACCTGCATTTCCCCAAGGACTTCCCTGGAGTTCTGAACATGAACAAAAACTGGGTTTCAAATCAACATCCCAGCTTCAGACCATGCTCCAGTTTTACTGAGCCAGCAAAGGATGAGGGAACAAGAATTCAGCTGAGCACCACTTCTCACATTTTCCTGATTTACATGGGTCAGGGTAAACCCTTCTCTTCTCAAGAACATCTCCTCTCTGAATTACCACGTTTTTCAGGCAGCTGAGTTCATTAGGGCACTCCCTGGGAAAGGAACAACACAAACCCACCAGACACTGGTGTGAAAAGCTCCTTAACTGTGAACAAACACATCAAATGTGAAGCAAGGAGAAAAGGTGGGGAGATCATGTCAAAAGAGATAAAAGCTGAAGAGGAGAGGTTACATAATGCTGAGGGCAGAAATAGGCCTGTTTTGCCTAAATCAATGAGAGCCAGAACAGAAAAATCAGAGCTTTAGTAGCATGAACTCAGGGAAAAGTTAAGTTTGGCAGAACAGAACCATGGATGTTTCAGTGGAAATGAGTATCAGGAATGCCAAGCACAGCCTGCTGCTGTGCTCTCAGGGGTGCTGGCAGGGAGTCAGTAATGATGCCTTTATGATATTTGATAATTTACCAGACATAAATATCTTTTGTTGTCCCCACTTATAACTAACCCATTAGAAAATCAACTACTATTAGCCAGGAAGATGCACAACTGACTGAAATTGTTAAGAACTAAATTGTCACAGCAGGAAAAGAAGCACAAGTGAAACTGAAAAAAAAAACCAAAACTCATTGCTTCGTAATGAGGGAAGTGGGGATCCATGGAGAGAGCACAGGGTCAGGAGTACTTCAGTACCCACCAGTGGAGTGAATATGGCAGTGGAAAACCAGGAGATAGAATAATCTCTGTTTCTCTTGCTTTTACATTCAAGCTGATGTTTCTTCACCTTAAAAAGTAATTTATTCCCTTCAGTTTGCATAGGCACTGAGGAACTGACCCAGTTCACAAAGAACATTGTCTTCAGGCAGCCTATTCCCCCTGCAAAGCCAGGGCCACACCAGCTGCTTTAATGACCATGAAATGAAGGCAGTAAACTGGGCAATTCAAGTTGCAATGAGTGACTTGGTAAGAACTTAATAAAATGCTGATCACACAACCTGAGCATGTGAGCAATAACACACCAGACTGAAGTGACACAGCTCTGAATACTCTTGTCTTAATAGGCTGGGGGGCACCTGCTTGTGCACAAATCCTGATTTCCAATGCAAATAAAAGCCTGGCTTTGCTCAAGCCACATTGAACCTTGGAGCCTGATGCAGTCATGGGCACCATTTCCAGCTGAGTCAGCTCTTAGGAGGTGAGACACAGACCAACAAGTCCCCTGTCACTGTCCTTGCACTGATTTTATACAAAAGAACCACATTTTGAAGGGTGATTAAATTCAGGTTATGTGCCTAGGAGCAGGAGGCTGGCAGCTGCTGTTAAAACTCAGGGTAATGTGAATTAAAAAGGAGACTAAATTCAGAAGAGATGGACAACATTTCTTATATTAATCCAGGAGTGAACAACAGAGGTCACATAATAGAGACCACCTCTTTAGCAGGATTCAAACAAGCCTTCAACACTTTCCCAGCAAAAACATTCAGAATAATGAAGCAAACAGAAAAGGGGGGGAAAAAAAGCAGTGATGAAGAGTTTTGGGAATGCTATAAATCCTGGTCTTTTAGGCCACAGCTCACTGATTAGAACTGAGAAAAACCTTCCTCAGCAAGGTAGCAACCAGTCACTCACAACCTCTGTTGTTTTTTCCTTAAATCATCTCAATCACCTCCATCAGCAGTGCCAAAGCAACAGCCAGCCATTCAGAGGGACACACACCTGGGATGTGCTGGCTGCTGCCCCAACTCCTCAAGAGCAGCCACCAACAAAAGCTAGAGATGTTCCTTGGGAAGTGCCACGGGCACTGCAATGCTCATGGAGAATTTAACAGGCTGGATCTGCGAGTCACAGCTGTACAAATCCCCCCTGTACAACAAAAGCACCCCCAAACCTCGAGCTTCAGAATATCGTGCTGCAGCTTGCGCTGGAAGTCCAGGAAGTGGGAGATGGTCAGCTTGCCCTTGAGGTCAGCCCCGAAGAAGTAGGTGGTGAGCGCGGAGTTGAAGCCGGTCTTGAGAGTGTTGCCGGTGGTGGAGCGGTCCCGGTGGCGCATGCCCATGCTGGTTTGGGAACGAATGATGCTCTGCACCTAAAAAGGGCAGCGAGGACGGCACAATCAAAATCAGACAAGTAGCAGTATGAAGTACTCCATGTTCAGCTGTGTTATCCTCCTTTCTTTTCCTCAAAAATTTGGCTGAACGTAAGAGAATCGCAGGATGATTCAGGTTGGAAGTGACCTTAAAGATCATCTAGTTCCAAAACCCTTCCATGGGCAGAGACACCTTCCACTAGACCAGGTTGCTCCATTCCCCATCCAGCCTGGCCTTGAACACCTCCAAGGATGAAGAGTCCACAACTTCTCTGGCTAACCTAGGCTTTGGTTTTTTCAGTTCACTTTAAAGAAAGAAGAGAATCAAGTGCTTAAGATGAGTTTTAGGAAACAATTCATCCAGTTTGCAGACAAACATTCTAGCACTGATCCTATCCTTGGTCAGCAGAGCAGCTTCTTCCCAGCAAAATCCCAGGAAGTGAGAAAGCTGCAGCAATCGTGGGGAAGAAAAAACTCTTCAAATGTTTTAGAGCTTCCACTCTTTTACTGCCCATCCTTGTGAGCTCACATCAACCTCAGTTAGCTCACAACACATTTCCTTCCCACTTGTGCACAAATCCTGGGGTTTTCAACCCAAGGGCACCCTCTCCTTGCTGCCTGTTGCTCCCTGTCATAGCTGGAAGTTTCTCCACCCTTGGGGCCATGCCATCCAGCACAAAAGGCTTTTTAAAAAAACTCCCCTACCCCATAAAAGATGCCAAAAGGTTCACCTTGAAGGGTGTGACAGCCTGATAATCCAAGAGTGTGTTATTTTAAGGGCTCTGTGCAAATTTAAGGGGGCAGCCAAGCCAAATGAAGTCACCTCCTCTCTCTCTCTCCTCAAATATCTCATTAAACTATCCAAGTTGATCTGAGTGATTATTGCTGGGATATGAGAAGCCAGGCTTATTCTCAGTGTAGTAACTGATCTCTTCCAGCAAAGCAGCAAAAGGATTTATATTGAGGACAACAAGCTTGAAAAAGGAGGGTGAAAAATGCCACCTGACAACACAGGCTTCCCAAAGCTCCAGCAAACACCGCTGCTTTGCCATCAGCCTCTTCCCTCTGCCGACAAAAGTTGGAAGGGAGGAAGAAAAGCAGCTGCCAAGAGCTCCAGCTGTCACAAGGATGCCAGAACCTCATTATTGTGGTATTCAGCCCATTCAACTTTTTCCTAATGAGAGAGTGAGTGCTGGAACAGCCCCAAAGGGGATGCTCTGGAGGAAAATGCCACACTATTGCTGTTGGGTTCGACTTGCTGGAAACCCTGCATCCCAACCAGACACTGCTGGCTGTTTTTCCACTACAAGGAAAATCAAGTTGAGGAGAAAATTGAGAGGGAAAAAAGCACAGAAGAGAGTTTTTGGTCACTCTGATGTGAGGAAGGGTGTGGGGTGACCTAACTGTGGTCTTCCAGTGCCTGAAGGGAGCCTGCAAGAAACATGGAGAGAGATTATTTACAAAGGATGCTTCATGCTGAAAGAGAGGAGCTTTAGACTAGATATTAAAAGGAAATTCTTCTCTGTGTGGGTGGTGAGGCTGTGGCAGAGGTTGCCCAGAAAAGCTGTGGCTGCCTCATCCCTGGAAGTGTTCAAGGACAAGCTGGACAGAACTTGGAGCAGCCTGGGGTAGTGGAAGGTGTCCCTGTCCATGGCAGGGGGGCTGGAATGAGATGATCTTCAAGGTCCCTTCCAACCCAAATGGTTCAGGAATTCTCTGAGTTTTGCACTGTAAATAGCAGCTCCTTAGTTTGCTTTGTGCTCCACTGTTAACTGTGAGCTCTGCATGCAGCCCATTTTGGAGACAAATATTTATAAACTGTCTAAAGCAAGGCAATTTATGGCCAGCTTGGAAAACTGCCCCTGTTTCTACATGAGTGTTTACCAACTGCAGACTGCTCCACAGAGCAGCTTTTCCTGGCTGTTACATCTATGGAATCCTATGGCTCTCTTCTCCTCTCCTATCTGTAGTAAGTGTCGGACAGGTTGAAAATCCACCTGTGGGCACTGGAGCCCAAATGATTTAACCAGTCCCTGTTTTGGGTGATCCTTTTAATGCCCAGAAAGGCAGGCACCACTGCAAGGAGCTGCCCTCACCCACAGCTCATCAATCATACAAGGACATGGACCTCTGAGATGCTCCACTGTTTTTTGTTCATATTTCAGCCTAAGCGTTTGTGATGTTTCATCTTTTGTACCAGATGAGGGGGAAAGAAATCTATTAAAATAGTTAGACTCAAAGAGAAATCACCAGTAGCGCTGCCTGTGAGTTCACAAGTTTTCAGTCAGCTTTTCTTTAAAAATTGAGGAGCAAACTAACAATTTAGATGCCAAAGGATGAAGAATTAAAGGCAATATTGATGCAGGCATCACTTTATTCAGGACTAAGCACTAACCACATGCCTCAACTGGATAAAAACCCTAAAACTTTTCAGCAAAGCCTGAAGAAATTCAGTATTTTTTATGATGTAGTTAAAGCCTCCAACTTAGTCACGTATTAGATAAATTACTGAAGGTTCTTTCCTGATGAGGTTTTCAAACATCAGTGAGAAGAGGGACCTGCTGTTGGCTGCCTCCAAACACAACGTGTGAGGGAGGAGTAGGAAGCTCATTCCCACGTGCTCACAGCCAGCTGGGATGGAATGATGCTTCCCTGATCCTTTTCCTCCCCTTCTTTATCCACCCATTCTCCCTAAAATGATGTTGCTCTTTTAAACTGCTGCATAATCCCCTGAGAGGGCCAGTTCCAGCTGCTCCTGCCAGGTAAGATTTCCAGGATGGAGCTGCAAACCCTGCCATCCTTCCTGAGGCATTTCCATAAGGAGTGAAGAAGAGGATTTATCATATAAACAATTGTTTGTAATGTTATATGTGCGCATAATGGGATATATGTGCCTCCCACTGGAGCTGTGTTTGTTCTTGCAGCAAATCAGTATCTTCACAGATATCTTCTCACTTTCTAAAAGAGCTTCTTCATCCTCTGACTCTCAGGCTCTGGAAGATCAGCCTTCACCCAAATATTCTGATGCTAACCAGGAACTTTATTCCTTTCTATACAGGCAGTGACACATGTAACCAGTTTAACAAAAATACCTTCCCCGTCCTAAGGACTTTGATGTGCATGTATAACTTCCCCTGGCCTACTGGATGACTTGAAATAATTTAATTCAATTTTGTACCTTCATCCTCATAGTGATTAGGGAACATTCATCCTGTAGAAATGTTCCTTTTTCAATTTACATGGCTCTAATAAAAAAGCCGAGTATGACACCTGAGTTAGCACCTTGGCATTGCTGCATTTTTAGTAGGAGGTTTATTAGGAGTTAATTGTTCTCTGCTGTTCTTAAATTCATCTATCTCCATAACTGATTTCATTCTAGAACATTACAACTACCATAAATCACCTTTTGGGCTGTTCAATATGTTATCACATAGCTGCAGTAGAGTGCTGTCCCCATGCACTATGCAGATAGAAGGAAGAACAGCGATTTTTACTTGGGGAAAGAAAGGAGAGGAAAGAACATGAACAAAACCCCAGGTTTACATTTCAAACTGTCAAGTGATATCAGACTGCAAATAAACACACTCCAGTCCCCTCATAGTCCAAAGTGTGCCTCTAAAACCCTGCACTTTCCCAGCTGTATTCCATGGCTCTGGTGCAAGTTTGTGGTGATGACATACACACAGGTAATAGTTTAAGGAGGATGACAGCAGAAAATTAGAAGGGGAGGGTAATTCAACAGACCTCCTNTAAACACACTCCAGTCCCCTCATAGTCCAAAGTGTGCCTCTAAAACCCTGCACTTTCCCAGCTGTATTCCATGGCTCTGGTGCAAGTTTGTGGTGATGACATACACACAGGTAATAGTTTAAGGAGGATGACAGCAGAAAATTAGAAGGGGAGGGTAATTCAACAGACCTCCTTTGTCACTAATTCTTCCCATTTATAGCAAGTGCCCCAAGCACGACCTTGTAGAGACTCTTCTGCAGTTAATTACTCATTGAGAGAACTGATGAGTAAGAACCTGTCCCTGGATTCTCCAGGGCTGCTTTGCTCTCAGGTATCACTTTGTAAATGCATTTAAATTTCCTTTTATGAATAGCACACACAGGTGATTCAGGATGTGATTTCAGGATGTTTGTAAGTTCCCAGTATCTTAAGGCTAGAAATAGGCAAGAAAAATCACACTCTTCTACCTGGGGAGGGCAAATCTTTTCCCCACTGACAGCTCGAGCTTTCCATCTATTTTCACTTGGACACAGCCATAAATCACAGCTTACAGGAAGAGCTCACCAGTATCAGACATTAAGGCTAAACTCATTAAAAACCCTGCAGCAGAGTCCCTGTTGATGAAGCCCTGTAAGAAGTAGAGGACTAATGAAAATATGCTCTCAATAACACGTTTTTGGATTACACTGGAATAAGTGGATAAATTCTCCTCTGAAGCAGACTTACCTTGGCTATTCTCTAAAGGAGAATAATTAAGGAATGCAGGAGAAGCTGTGAAGGAAGTAGGATGAAAATCCTGCTTTATCAGTAGAGTGAAAAAAAAGTTCTTCACCTACATTGAAGGTGATTTTTTTGTAAGGGAATATTACAGAATCATAGAGTGGTTTGGGTTGGAAGGGACCTTAAAGCTCATCCAGTCCCACCCCCTGCCATGGGCAGGGACACCTTCCACTATCCCAGGTGGCTCAAAGCCCCATCCAGCCTGGCCTTGAAAGTTGGTGACAAAGTCACAAGAAACCTGAGTTTGTACTGATGGTTTTACTGGTCGAATGAAAAATTTTCTCTTGAAATATCCAGTTTAAAGAAACAACCAGCAAGCACTGAAGCCACACAGCAGATCATAGAAAGGAAAGGAGTGAACCAGCACTAAGCACAAATATAAAAGGCAGTAACACCACAGAGGAATGCTGGGCTTATGGCTAAGATGCCACAGCACTGATTGTTCAACTTGCCTGCTCAAACTCTTCCATGTCCACCTCGCCGTCACCGTTCAGATCAAACATCTTAAAGGCAATTTCAAAATTCCTCTGGGGAGCTGTACAAAAAAACCAACAAACCACAAAAACCAGTTAACAAAGATACAAAAGCTCAATAAAAAAGGGCACAAGTTCTGAATGACTTTATCCAAAATTTCAGGAAGGAAACGCAGCTCTTAGGAACCTCTAGCTATGAGCTAGAGGTGCTTGTTTTACCAAAGGTCTTGACTAGGAGTTGTGAGGAGGAGATATTTCAGGAACATTTATTCTATTAACAGGTGGGAAAAAGCTGGAAAGCAAGATGCCATCTGATATTGCTAAAGACAATTCACAAAAAGTGTTGCTGCAGGAAGAGCTCCAGCCTGTTCCATACAGTCGAACACCAGTTTGGCCAGAGAATGTTCCTTGCACTCTCTGTGCTTCCCGTGGGTGAGGAGCAGACCTGGAATCTGGGCAGTTCTCAGCTCTTGCCTCCTGTACAAATTTAAACAAATCATGACCACCCTGTCTCAGCCCAGTGAGGACACTGAGACAAGGCGTGGGCTGGAGCCCATGAGCTGAGACGCCGCTGTACCTTATTTTTCATTGCATTTAGTCTGTGCTGTCATGGTTTATTTAGTCAGAACTGCAAAAGCATCACTTCCCAGCCAACCACGCTCTTTTCCCTGCATCCCACTGTGGAATTTCAGAACATTTCCATTTTGGGCTCTGTAACCCATCACTGTTTGAAGCTACGATGCAGCGCCACAATTTTTTCCCAAATTAAGTTAATCTATGAGGATTTATCATGCTCTGCTACATGCAAATACACGCCTCCTACAGGAATTGTGGTGTTTGCTGGGATTTCTAGGGAATCCTCTAGGCTATAACTAATGCTAAGGCTGTAATCTTAAATGATCAGTTAAACTTAGCTCCTTTTTTCATTGCCCACCCAAATCTAATGTAGATCACAGGGGAGGTTCACCCCTCTTTAACCTCATCTGTGCAATCAACTTTTAATATTTCCTGTGGAAATATTTTAATATTTCCTGTGCTCAAAGAGTAATGAGTTTTTGCATCCACCCTGCTGTGGGAAGGGGCTTCCCAAATGGGAGTGGGAGGGGGGAGACAAAGAAGAATCACTCAGACAAAAGGAAATTAATATGGAATTAACTGAACTGTATTTTGGATGTTAATTACAGCTCCAGTTCAAAATTTTCACACTGTGTTTCCCCCTTGCTGTGATAACTATTAGCACTTTATCAGGAAAAGATTCAGCAGACAGGTTAATGAGAACCCTTTTCCCAAACACTTTGTGCCCAAAATAGATGAATAAGGGCATTGGTGCTGTTGGCAGGGACAGCCTGTCACTACCTGCTTGATATACACAGCACACGTGGCTCCTGCTGTTATCATCCCTGCATTTCCAATTTCCCCCTGCCAATTACTCGGGCTTGGAATTCCAGACACCACGTGCAGGAGCGACGTCTCCTGTGACCACAGTCACGGCCAGCAGCACGTGGTGGGTCATCCCCCCTTCCACCCACAGCCCTGCTGTGCCCCCACACAGCTCCTCCCTCCTGCCTTCTGGGATGAGGAGACTCCTTCACTTGCTGTCCCTTGTTAACTCAGTGTTAATTGACCTTGGGACAGCCAGCTCCCAGCACTACCTTTGTAATCCCTCCAATGATACAGCTAATTCAGGGGATTAAGCCTCCTCTGTAATCATCCAGTATCTCTAGTGATTAATTCCCCACTTCTTACAGAGCAACAAGCTTCCAACTACCTCCTTAATATTTCAATAATACATGCAATTTTATTCATTTTAATTGCAAGTACTGCATGAAAGTCTGAAGGCGACTTCTTCTTATTAGCCCCAAAATCTGGCATTACATGCAATGATGTTTCCTCTGTGAGGAAGAGGAGGAACAGACAAAACTCTCATCTACTTACAAGGTTCTAGATAAAGAGCAATCAACACATATTTCTTACCCCATTTTCTCTGCCAGTGTGTAATGATGTTTATTTAAAGACTGGGAAATTTGTTACTCCTCGTGAAAAGCTGTCACAAGTTGGGGTTTTTCTCCCCCTTTTTTAAGGAAATACATAATACCACATCCCATTTGTGTAGACACATGGTGAACAGAGTAAAATACTCCCTTGTCCCTTACAAAGGCCATTTCTCTCCTTTTCCATCCCTAAACACACATTTCCATGAGCAGTGTATCCAAGCCCCAAAGGAGAACAATGCCTCCAAAATTAAAATGAGCAGTTCAGCATGAAAAATCTGCAGGGTCAGCATTTTCCAAAGACAAGGAAGGGTGGCTTTAAATTGGCAAATTCAATTACTTCATTCCTTCAGCTAATAAATGACATGGCTGGTTTCTGGCTTCTTCCTTTGATCTACATATCCAGCTCCAATTACCTGCAATGACACTTCAATCCAAACACTGTGACCCTGAGCCAGGGGAACAGGAGGGCACTGAAGACAATTAGCTCATCCCACTCCTGCTCAGGAAGGAAAGTTCATCGGAGATGGACATCCCTGATGTCCAGGACTGCATTTATGTGGCCTGGGTGAGATAATTCCTGCCTTTCCCTTGGGCTGTGATGCTGCTGACCAGGATTTATGTGGGAGGAGTTGCCCCAACAGCGGCCAATCCTACAGTGCCCGCCTTGCCCATCACATCAGCTTGCACAACCTCCATTTCTCTTCCTCTTCCTGCACTTACATCCCTCAAACTTACAGACCATAAAAGCAACAGACACCAGATTGCCCAGCTAAATGTAGCCTTTCCTCCCTCTTTTATTTTGCCCCCCAGTTTTACCATTCCCAGCTGCAGTGTCTCTAAATTTCCCTGCTGCCTCCTTAATTAACCAAACAA
This sequence comes from Notiomystis cincta, assembly GCA_013398075.1. Lineage (NCBI taxonomy): Eukaryota > Metazoa > Chordata > Aves > Passeriformes > Notiomystidae > Notiomystis > Notiomystis cincta. Next base: position 55,151 of record VZRX01015017.1, read on the forward strand.
ACCCAATATTGCTCCTGCAGGGGTTTCCAAAGCCATTTAAAGGACTCTCTGTTTTTCATATGGCATAATGCCTGTCTTGATAAGGGAATCCACCTCTGGCTTTTCCCCAAGTGCTCTGCTGCATTTCCAGCTCTCTCTGATTGTGTGAGCTGTCTCCTTGCCCTCCTTTTTGACGTTATTAAAAATCAAGACTATTTCATTGCGACTGATTTCCCTTGGGCAACGAGGCACAGACCGGTCAGAGCAACTGCAGTTTCTTTTTTAGCTTTATTTCTAAATAACATGTTCAGGAGGATCCTCTAAATCATTAATATGGAAACATGGAATGGTTTGGGTTGGGAAGGACCTTAGAAATCATGTATTTTCAACCCCTTCCATTAGGCCAACATGAGTGAAAACATGGTAGTGAAGCCCACACCACTATCAGTGAATTCCTAGCTTGGAGATATATGGAAAGATCAGGTTGAAATGATCCTTTAGATCCATAATTCCATCAGCTCTCCATGCCAAGTTGCTTTTTCAACCAACTTGGGATTTAGCGCCAAGGGCAATTAACATTTTTCTTGATTCATTTGTTCAAATCAAATATTTGGGGACAGAAAGAGAGCATGAAAAGCAGAAGCTAAACATAGGAATGTTAGAGAGATGAGTGTCCTGCAGCAGACAACAAATAACAAGCAACAGCACTGACCACACAGAACAAACCCACTTGGATCCATCAGGGTAAAGCCCCCGGGAAGCTCCAATGGATGAGATGGGGGTTCATTAGGCATCTTTAAGCCAATTATGCCATTTTAAACTATTTTCAATTATTCAATGGACCAATTTGCAGCACTCAATTGCTCTTTACTGCCCTGTACTCTCAGCAGAAGCAATGCACTCTGAAAGACATTAAAAGCTCGCTGATGAGAAAGGCCACATTTCCTTGGTTTTGTGCTCATTTGCGATTTTTCTCTTCCCCAAAACCTCAACATTCCACACTTGGAGACACCTCTCAGCATCTCTTTCCCTCTGAGCTCCAGCAGAGGAACCGCATTTTAGGAAAACTAAAGTTTTAACATACTTACAGAGAATACCCATTGCTCCCTTTTCACGTAGCTGGGAATTTCTTTGCCAAAGCAGGGTGATTATTTTTGGTGATGTTACTTAGGAGAAGTAAAACTTCTGGCTACTCCTTTGAAAACACTGGAATATCTCATCTTTTGGTGGGAACTGAAACACAAAGCAGCTCACGACTCTCAAGGTTTAATAACTCCCCAGGCAACTCCAGTGTGGGAAGAAAGATCAAGAATTCAGCTGGGAAAAAAAAATCAGTCGTTTGGAGCTAAATATCCTATGGTTGCTTCTTTCCCATTTATCCTGAAATTAGGAAAAATAAGACTGCAAAGACCACAGTATCCTGAAAGTGAATCAATCCCAAATTAACAGTCCTGAAGCAGAGACAGCTACCCATAGAATACAGATGGCTGAGCTGCAGCTGCAGTAAATACAGGGGAAAAAATCCCCATTAAATTTAATGTTGTACATATTTTCCTTTCAAATTATTCCACTATTTCAGAAAATGAATCCAAATCATACCAAGTTGGGTGTTTTTTTTAATGTTCATCAACCCAGAAATGTAAGTAACAGGCAGCTAAAAAACTGAGCCCACAGTATAGGGACTTAGGAACATCCCAAACTGCCAATTGTGAAAAAATCATTCCCATTTCTGTCCTTCAGCATGGGACAAATGGAATGCCAAGCCAGAGAGCTCTCTCTCTGCCAGGAAGCAACTAGGCTTGTGTTGGGACATTCCTTGGAAGATGCCATTCAGATACATCTTGGAAATGCCACACAGCAGTGACTAGGCTGGCAGGAAGGTAGGAAGACATCCCTGCTCCAAATAGTGAGGGTGAGATGGACCCACGTAGGGTCTTGAAAGACTGAAGCTAAAATTAACATGAACAGGACTACAAACAAAAGTTGTCCTATAAACTCAAAGCCACCTTTTCTCGTGAAAATGAGCCCTGTGGCACAGGGCACAGCAGGATTAAACCACGACTGGTGAGGTAACAGAGTTCACTTGTGCCAGGGATGGGGCTGAACACTCTCCTGTCAGCCAGGAATAATTTATTCACAACAGTCATGTCCAAAGAGACCTTGGAGATCCCAGTGTGGGAGAACATGTCCCTCCATCACAGGGACACGCACAGAGCTCAGTATCTGGCCAGAACACAACTTCCAGAGTGAGATGGCTTGGAATTTATTCCCTACACACAGGGCAGAAAAAAAACTAACAGAGGAGAATATATCTCCTAAGTGAGAGTTACCTGCTCTGATGGGAGAAGGAGCTGCAGGTCTGCTATGAGAGCCCTGGCAAAGGCTAATTACTGTGGCTTCAGCCAGTGTTATTTAACCCTCCTGCCAGGAGAATTAAATCCAGACACAGCAACAGTCCAACAGTGGAAACAACACCAATTTATTCTTTTAATGCCCAGCTCTCTTCAGTACCTGTTAATGAAAGCAAAATTAGTGTGCCTCAACAACAGACCCCATTTGCTGGGAAACTGCAGTCACTGGCAATGGAAAAAACTCCTTTTCTCCTTCCTCCACTTGTTCTGCAAGTCCCAAAGCAAAAACCTCTTTGGTCAGGGAAGCCATGTCTGTTTTCCTTTCGAAGGATCCAGGGGAAATTCCATCAGAATGTGCTCATCTTTCTACCTCTGCCCCAAAATACAAAGGAGCAGCTGAAGCAACAGAAACGACGGAGTTTCCTCAAGGCCCCTCAGCTCCCATTGCCTTTAACAGAAGGCTGACTTTCTGAAACAGCTAAAAGCTACTTTATTGGTTGTTTTAAAAATAAATTTTCACAGAAACACGGCAACCGACGAGAACAGACAGTGCTGGAGCGAGAAATGGCTCGTAAATAAGATACGGTGACAGACTCATTTTCTGAGCAATGTGCAAACAGCTGCCTGTGAGCAACATGAAATGAAGCCTCCAGCCCTCTCTCCTCCTCTGGCTCCCTGTTTCACAGAACTCAGCTGGAGGGAGCTTCAGGTCAAGCTGCAAAGACAACCGAAAGGAAGAGTTTGGGGAAGCACTCCCAAAGCCCGGCTGAGCACAACAACACACAGCCCTCAGGGCTTCTTGTTTCCCAAGGTTGTCATTTATCAGTTTGGAGTCCAGTGAGCCAAATCAGACCACAATGGATCTCCCCCCATCACTCTCCCTCCTGCCTTCCACCCCCAGATCCAATCTCCCAGTCCCCCTTTTGATTATCCTGCTTACTGCTCAATATGCCACCTTGCTTTGCCAATAATTATTTGGTTTTATCTATTTGATGTTATCTACAGTTCCACCTTGTCCAGATACTTAATGCTTGGATTGTTTAAACAACACAGGGAGAAAACCAATATTGAACTGTCACATTTAAGATTTACTTTCCTCATTCTATTTCATTTATTTCCTAGGGAAAAGAACCCAATCAGGAACTACTGGATTCCTGCAAGGCAATGTTCACTAGTCAGAGAGTAAACCAGTGTGGTGTAACAGTTGAGTTTTCTATTTAGCCACAGGGCAAGGTTTGGTTGGGAGTTTATTTTACAAAAGCAAATGCTTTAAAAATTAAACTCAAACTCTTCCTCTGGGGAATTACCGTTTGATAGGAGCTCCAGAGACATTCCTCCATCTCCAGCAATCATTTAGCAAACTTCCCAAATGTCTAAAAGTCAGCCTCAAAGCCCTAGAAATTTTTTTGCTCCCTTTTTTTTTTTTTTTAAATTTTCCTTTTGAAAGCTCCTACCTTGTCCACCCTTCACATGGCTCCTCAAAGCCAGTTCTGCCTCCTCATTAATCCAACTCCCCCGTAATTGTGGACATGCTTTAAAGCCCAAGAACAAGAGGAATAAAACCCTATCCCTCCCCCACAGCCTCCAAAACAAGGCTGGCTGCTCCTCCAACACACGGTAGGGTCCTTTTATTCTCACAACAATGAAGTTAAAGCAAAGCAAGAACAACTTTTCTTACTGCTGCCTGTGGAAGCACATGAAATTAATTTTGTGCCCTCTGTACATGATTAGGGGGTAGCTCACCACCAGCACAACCATAAAATCAAGGGCAAGAGGGTTTTCCAAACCACACTCAGTAATGTGATACCAGAGGTTTGAGAGTTCATTGTCACCTGTGGAGGCTCAGATGAAAAGCCCTTGTTACACAAGTGAATACCTGAGATCATTTTGGCACAGCCCAGATGAATGTAAGAAAGGAACAGCAAAAGGTCTTCAGAGCCAGTTCTGAGGCTCAGTCAAATAAAAAAAGAAAAGCAGATTAAAGTCATAAAACAAATTCCCTGGCTTGAACCAGCTTTTTCTCTGTTTGTTTTCACAACATGAAGGTCACACACAAGTCTGCCCCTGCCACGTCCATTTGACAACAAACAAGACCTTGAGCATTGCTGCTTCCCAGGAATAGCTCCTCAGCAAATGAAGAGCTGCCTCTCATGTCTCCTGTTACAACATGCAAGAACATGGGGGGAGAATAAAGCACCTGTTGCTGTGACAAAACATCAGTGATTAACCCAGCTGACTCCCTGAACAGCACTGGGCAGGCAGCAGTGGGCTCTGCAGGTAACCGAGAAGCATCCAGTTTTTTAATTCCACAAATCAGGTCCTCATGGAATAAATACTTATGAGATTAGATGGCCAAGGTTTCTCTTTTTAAATCTGAAAATAAAATGTCTCAAATTCATTTGGACAGTGGCTTATTCCTCCTTACTCCACATTTTTTAGTGGGACTGAGAAAATGCCATTGACTTTTCCTGTTTATGACATAGCACCTTCCAAGCAGTCAGAGAAGCTCTGCAAATGAGGTTTTGAACTTCACTTCTATGTGAAGAAAGTCTAGGAATGCCATTTGACATTATCAAAGGCTTCAGTTTCCCTGGTTCTTGCCAGCAAAGCAAACTTCTCAGTGCTGGCACTCGGAGTGCAGACGACTTTGCTGGAACAGATTAGCAGATCATGGAAATATCACAAATGCAAGTCAACTGCAACAGGGTGAAAAGACAGAAGGTATCTAATGATACTCCTTGAAATGTAAACAGCTTAACTTCTCTCCTCATTGGATTACATCACTCACAAACCTGAGCTCTCCCAAGTGAAAATACAGCTAGGAAAGGGAGTTTGGAGAGGCGTGAAACCAGCAAAAGGCTGGAGATCTGTGTTCACCCAAATACAAGAATATCACATGAACACGGCTCAAGAACACGGCTCCATTTACAGATCTGAACAGCAGGTCAAGTGACTCATTAACAAAAAATTTGTCACATTTCAAAATGAGAAATAAATCTTCAGAAGTCATCGATCTGCTTGTCTTCCTGAAGCACTGGGTGCCCAGGCTAAACCAGATGAAGCAATAGCAATTGCTCAGCTCGAGTTGCAGGCAATCAAGAAGGCCTTTTAGGGAAATGTATGTCACAAGCTATTGCTTGTGAACCCTGAAAACTTAAAAAACCCCCAGGAATTGCGGGGAAATCCCTGCTGTACTTACTGGAAAGGACCGTGGTGAGGAAGATGTAGTCAGAAAAAGAAATGAGGCCACATTCTCCGAGCGCGTAGAAAATGCTGTCCTCGTCGGCAAACTTCTCCCTCTCCTGGGATAACTTCTGCTCATCCACCCGAGCCACAGCCCAAAGAGAGGAGACAGAGCACCAGGTTAAATACAGAAATAGAAGCCTTTATTTGTATCCTTACCACCAACGAGCCACTCCATGGACACACACACCCCTACTATCTCCATCCATATCCAGCAGACCTTTTCCAGCCTTCAGATCTGTTCAGGAAAGTTCTGCAAAGATCAGTGCTTCCCCATCTCAAGTGAGGGATAAGGAAGTGCACAGGATTTGTTTGTTGGTTCAGCCCAGCTGAAATACACATAAATAAAACCATGGCCATTTTGCTTAAACTCTTTGAGAATAGCGGTAAAAAAATCAGGCTTTAATACAGGATTTGAAAAGGAAATTGTTGTGTCACAGTTTTTTATTTAGACTCTGTTGTAGAAAGGAGCCAAGAAAGGACTATTTGACAGGAATATAAAGTCTGATCAAAGCTATCCAAACTGTGTGTGTGCGAGCTCACAGGGAGGACCAGGCCTGAAACCAAACTCAATCTCTCTCTTGCTCCAGTTCTTTTCCATTTATCAGCTCACAATATTTTACTAAGCTAAAAATCTGAGTCCCTTTGATCCGCAGAACCCCCGAAGGCTGAAAAGGATCCATCAAACTGTTAGGGAATCCACACTGGTGACCCACTTTAAGGACACAGTAGGAGGAGGCACACACAGAGGAGAGTTAAATTAATCCAAAGGAGAGTAGGGGTGGGTGAGGTTATTCCATGGAAACCAGGCCATGCAAGCACACGCAGGCATGGTGAAAGCAAGGCTGGATTTAGGAACATTTTAGGAAAAACCACTGACAAACACCACCACAAGAGGTTCCAGCTACACAACTGTCCCCCACCGTTACCTCTGTCTAGCGGAGATCCCATCATATACAAGATAAAGGAAAGAAAACTGGTTAACCAACAATAAAACAAGCAGGCAAAACATCACATCAAGTTGAATGGTTAGGCTTGCTAAGAGCAAGGAAAGTTTGGAGCAACCAGGTGGTTGCTGTGGCTGGAAGCCTAAGGAGATATCCCAGCAAGCGTTAGCTCGTAGCTTCTCCACTGTCTGCAGCTGATGTCTCTCATCCACCTCAGGTGTTTGTTTTTTTATTTTTTATTTTAGAGCGAGAACTCACCATTGTATGTGATTGCAGAGTGGGGATGAGCTCAGCTAATAATTTAGATGAAAATTTAACCTGTATCTGGCTTGGAAATCACAAGAAAAGAGACAAAAATAATCATATAGATCACCAAAAACCCACAGTTTTCAGGGAAAAATAGTTCAGCTCTATTGATCACATAAAATTGTTCCCAGTAATTCTGCCTTTACCACCTGGAGAGCACCAGGAATTTACTAAGAGGTGATTCTTTAAGAGCAGACAACATGCTCATGGCCTTCACTTGATGCCATTTATGCTTATGGGGTATCAGGTTGAAATATAATTTCCTCAAAAAATGGTTTTGCTTCCATTCCCGTCGAGATGGATCCAAAGCAAAAATTACAGCAATGCTGACATGAAGAACAAACAAGCTTCAGAGGTTTTTCTTTGAACCAGAGGCAGGATTTGGGGAGAAAGCAGCTCCCTGTGACTGCTGTTGGAGGTGTGGCCAGCAGCGTCTCACCCACTCCTGTGATTTATTGCCTCTCCCTCTGATTGCCTCTCTTGGGTAGCATTTATCATAAACTAGATATTAGCACCTTGCTAGAAGAATCCAGTGAAAAAGTTCCAGAGGGTGGTTTATTAATTTTTATGGGTTTCTTTTCTGCACTTAAAATTCATAGTCAGCATCAAACAGCTCAAAATGTTCCTCATAAGAGGAAAGCACAACCATAGACTAACAATAAAGAAGGATATGAAGTTAGGTAGTCTCTGAAATATAAAGACAGGTAAGAGGGGGAAGCATTTACCCATTTGCATCTTACTTTAAGCAAACAAAGTAAAAAATGTTATTTATTTATATTAAAACCAGCATCTACTTGTCACTAACCCAGGGAACACAAGCTGTAACTGCAGCGCTCAGCTGCCTGTAGCTCATGGAAAAGGGAATTTCTCCCACTGATTTTAGAGAAAATAACAACTGCCCTGATCAATCAGATTTTCAGGCTCCCAGCAGCAGAACAAAAGCTTTAAAAAATTCCCAGCTCTCCCATTTATTCTCCTCTGTCTCAGTGTGTTTGATTGCTTTCCACAAACTTTGTGGGAAGCTCACCCCACAATGGGAAAGGCTCACAGCATCCTTTCCCCAGGAGTTGTTCCCCACCAGGAACATTATATTGCAAGGACTTATATATAACCTCCAGGAAAAAGAACAGAAAAGAAATCAGTCTACCTACTTCACAAAGCACAATGTGGGCTGCTGTCATCCCTAAAATTTCAAGGTGATTGACCCAAGGTCAGCCCTCACTAACACCTCAAACCATCCTTTTCCACATCCCACCTTCCTTCCAGCACACTCCTGTTTAGCCAGAAAGGTAATGCTTGGCATCAGAACACCCAGGGAAAAATCCCTTTCCAAGCCTCCATCTTCTTTTAGAAACACATCACCTCACAAATTATTTATCCACACCTTTTTGTATCTGAGCACAAGGTAATCCTCAGTGCTGTCAAATGGCTTCCACTTCACATTTTTTCCATGTTAAATCCACTCCCAAAACCAGAGTAATCGTTAAGACCATTTAGCACACCCCAAAAAACCCATTTAAACCTGAGCATTCATAAGTGAGCAAGCCATAATTTACAGTTATATTTTTTAATCAAGCAGTAGATTCATATTTAACAAGCACACAGACGAGCAGACATCCAAATTAACATGTAAAAAGAAAAACAAATCCAGATATCTCACTGCTTTAGGCACAAGCATGGCTGTGTAAGTTCAGTGAGAAGCCACCAGTCCAGTCTCAGTGGAACAGAACTTGTGACAGGCAGAGTCTCTTACAGTTCCAGACACTGATGACAGGTCCAAAAACTAACTCAAATTCAGGATACAGAGCTTGGTTTGCCCTTCCCAAGTCAGGCTCCAAGCTCAAACAGCACCAGGATGTGGGTTTAACAGATCAATGCAGTGACCAAGCTCCCCCCAAACCCACGTGCCAGAGGAAAAAGTCGTGTGCTGCATGCAGGCAACTCCCTGGAGTTTTTTATGTACAGGCTGGCTGCAAAGCACCCAAAGATACATCACAAACTTCACATATTCCACTCCAAAACTGATCTGCTGGAGCCTCCCTGAAGTCAAGGACATGGTACAACTCCCAAGTAACAAAGGATTTGGTGGAAAAACCCCACAGAATCCTTACCTTCCTCGCCAAATATGACCTTTACTTTGGATTTTCAAGTGTTTTCCCAGGGCTGAGTGAGGAGTGATATGTGGTAATATTGAATTATACAAATCTGAAAAATAAAGGTGTATTTTTGCACAGGGAGGGATGCCTTCTCTGCAGAGGCAGAGATGGACACAGGGTGCTGGTGTTCTCATTCCTAATGCAGGTCTAGAAAAGCCTGACCACCTAATTCCGGCCAGCTCCACTTCAATTGGTATTCCAGAACCTGCAGCATTTAATTTGGGAAGAACACAGTCTTAGGAAGTCTCTCAGAGCTGCCAGTTTGGGTTTCCATCTGGAGAAGGAGAGGACATTTTGGGCATGTTTTTTTCTGTAACTTATGTTTCAGCACTGCCTTTGCACTTCCATGAACCAAAGCTTCAGGAATTTATCAGCCCTATGTGACCACTTACACCTCCCAAAAGGACAATAAAATAAATATCCATGAGAGATAATGAAATATTTCTCCAGAAGCAAGAAGCACTTTCGTCAATTAGCAAGGGAATTTAGATGAAGAATAAAACACCTTTTATTGACAAACATCATCGTACCTGGTTTGTTCCTTTTGAACAGAAACACTGTCAGGTTACCAATATTGTGTGAGCAAATACAAACCCATGAGAGCAGAGTGAAGTCACCTGGATGCAAAGCAATTCTCTTTCAGTCCCAACTGACCACCTTCAGTTATGGAAAACATTAAAATAAGACATCTATTTATGTATTTCTTTCATGGTTAACTGTAAGCATGTAGGAAAAGAAGTCCTATTTGCCAGCAGGACAGGCATGGATTACTGCAGCTTTTCCCAAGCAAGGCTGTTGAAAATCCAGGGAAATATATACTAAGAGACTTGGTAACAGACAAGGGAAAACCCTTAATAAATTCCAGTGCAAACCAGCTTGCTGTGGTAATTAAAAATATGAATGCTTTCAACTCTGTCTGCATCAAAACACTGAACCAAAACCAGGGAGAATTTAAATTTTGCTCATATTTTTAAGATTTAAAGAGTCAAAGCCATGTATCTAGAGATTTCAGGCACCTCACTTTAAGAAAATTGAATAAAGAAATAAACAGGCTTTCAGGATTAGATTTTAAAATTGAGCCTTTCAGCCCAACTGCTCAGAAGTCGTTTAGGGAAAAACATAGCAGAGGTTGCCCTGCACTATGAAACACAGACAAAAAAGGAACTTGAGGGAAAAGGGAGGGATTTAAGAGTTTTTAAAGCCAGTTCTATAATGTGGATGCAAAATAAGTAATTTTAAATGCCCCACTAGGCTTTTTTAGTATAACTTTTTCTGTACCATTAAATAAGAAAGAAATGATTGAGGCTGTGATGGAAACAGCACAAGGATCTTTTGAAACTCATAAACCTCTTTTGGTTTGAAACACATAAACCTCTCTTTCACACTATCTGAAGGCTCTAGGAATGATAAGTGACTATAAAGTCTGCACAACAACACAGGAAATACAAATAGGTCCTCCATGGCAAATTGTGGTGGCTGAGTGCTGACCTAAGAAAATGCTTAAAAATTACTGTTGGCAGGTAATACTGCATAATTGGCAGATAATGCCTTTCAAGAGTTTATTTTGATCAGGAGGTATATTTTGATTTTGGGGGGTTATTTTATCTGTGGGCACAAAAACACAGAGCTGGACATGGATGAGGTTGTCCTGCATATTGTCACTCTAAATTTGAGCACGTCCAGAGAATGAAAACTTAGGCAGCAATTATTACTGCAGGTGGGCTCCTGCGACTGGAAAGAGAAATCTGCATTCCCTCCCTTCTGGCAAGGCTGTAAATACTCAAACCACCTTTCAAACAAAGGGCACCTGAAATGCAAGGCCAGCATTCTGTACAATCCCAGAAAAATCAACGACACAGACTTTCCCGACCCTTGGCAGGCAGCGGAGCCAGTCATGCAAGGGAGAAACCCCTGCTGGAAAAGCAAATAGGAAATGCCTTGGAAAAGGGACAGTCTACACTTGTGCTCCCCTCAGCCCTCTGCAGGGCAATGAAATCACAATCTGCAAGACCACAGGGACATTTTGCATCCAAATTTAATAGGGCAGGACTGAAATTAGGGTCCTTGATGGCCCACATCAGGCTTCTAAAATGAGCTGAGTTTTACCACCTTTGAATTTAAATGGCTCTTTAGGTCTCTGATGGAAATTGGGATGCTGCTCTCCCTCATCTCAGCCTGCATTACCAAGATGAACTCATTGTGTTGATAATGCACTGCTCCTTCTCTCATAGAGAAATCCCAGTGTGAAAGGACACGAGGAGGAAAATAATATTTCTCTGTAAAATGTGACTATTAAACACTGGCTCAGTTGATGAGGTTGGGGTTGTATACTTGGTACTCACCCAGCAAAATCTTGCCAATTCCTCAATTCTCTTTCCCTCTTCTCAATCCTTTTTTTTTTCTTCACCTGCTTCTCCCACCCAGATTCTATCTCCTTGTGTAGTCAAGTCAGGTCAAGCATCTCCTAAAATCTTCCCTGCCACCCTCTCCATCCATGCCCCTTCTCCCTATTAACCCTAATTCTAAGGACAGAATTCTCCAAGCTTAGTTTTGTGTCCCTCAAGTATTAAGCATTAAGCTAACACCAGCAAAACTATCGAAGACATTAAAGCCAGAAACACCCCAGAAATTTTTGATTAAAAGACTTCATACACCCACTGAGGGCATATTACCAAGTTTATTTTTCCCTAATTTTCACTCTGGATTTCATTAAGGTCACAAAGCTATAGGGCAAACTCAGAGTGTTGAGAGATATTTTCCTCTTTACTTGCTAATATTGAATAAACTCTTTGGCTTCTGGTTTATTTTCCTACAAAACATTTTATGAACTACAACAACCAAATATCTTCTACCTAACATATTCTTTAATACAATTTACCTATTTCTATAACTTGAAAAACACAAGTTTGCAAATGTAACCTTTCCCAAACCTACACACCTTCAAATAGATGATGTTTCCCCAAAACATTTGGCCAGGGAATCAAACTAACTTTGTGGCCTCAAGGAGAAAACACCATTTTCCAGCAGAGCCAGCTCTATCACAGTCTCATCAAGCTGCAAAATAAGACAGAACCCTCAGAGGACATTCTGAAACCAGAAGGGCAGGGAGATGTGCATTTGAGCTTTGCTCAAAGCAGTTGCTGTTAACAGAGCCAGGTATTAATGGTTACCATGAGGACTGTTCTCTCCACAAGCCAAACTCAGAAGTTCTGCACTAAATCCTTCAGACTGAGGATTAAGGAGAGCACTCAGGAGAATTTATTAGAGGAGCAGGGAGAAGAGGTGAGCGTACACTGTCCCTTTCACATGAGAAGTGCGTATTATGAGGTCTGAAGCACAAACTAATCAAAGCACATGCTGTCTGCTTTGTACCTGCCAGAAATCCTGGTGGGAGGGGAGAGGGTTAGAAAAGGGAAGAAAATGAGGGAATGCTTGGTTACACCAAAAAAACCACAAACCAGAATTAGAATAAAGACAAGTATCAGACACACCCGCTGGGTACCTAGAAACCAGAACAAAAGAGGACCAAGAACAACCAGAACATTTTAGTATGAGCCCTGTGGAAACAAGCAGCAGAATTAGGGAGATAAAAAGGTAACAGCAGGTAGAGATTTGTCAAAGCCAAAATACACCACAAATGTTTGGTAAAGGAGGTAGGAAAGGAAGACACTTGTTCTGTATCCAAAGCTGCCCACAGGGATGTTTGTGCACTGTGTTAGAAGCAATTAAATATTTTCTTTGATGAAATCTAGTTTGATTAAAACCAAACCAAGAGTAAAATTTGCACAGTTCAGTGTCCACACAAGTCCCAGAAAACAGGGAAACATCAGAACTAACTGAAGCAGACAGGAGGGTCAAGTTTGGCTGGGAGGGGAAAGCCAACAAGCAAAGACACCAACCAACGTGGACAGGGTGTCAGCAAAGAAAGCCAAGAAGACAAACACCTTCTCAGCTCAACTTTGCTGGTTGTCTGCAGTAAACTGCATCTCTGCTTGCTTCCACAAAGCCACAGGCAAGGATTTTGTCCTGCCACTTCCTTACAGCACTTTTAGGGATGGCAGAGGGGTGTTCATACAGATCAGTGTAAGGTTATTATTCATGTAAAAAGGTGCTTCCTGGTTATTATGCAAATACTACCTGTGCTGAGATCAGAGAGAGAAGGAATTTAAAAGCAGGGAAGCTGGAGCTGGACAGTGACATTTCACACTGATTATGGACCAGAACGGCTAAACATTTCCAGGTGTCTCCAAGCAAGCCATAACCCAGCCTCACCAGCTCCAGACACTGGGGACACATTCATTTCAAACTCTGCCACAACAGATGCTGGCAAGACCTCACACAGTTGGATTTAGAGGACTTCTCAACTGTTTGTACTGCATTTAACCTGGAAGACATCCCAAGTGTCCTCCTCAGCTAATGGGCTCAGTAACCAAGTGCAGCTGCACTTTATGCTGCTCTTTACAGAACTGTGATAGTGGCTTTTGGTAAGGCAACATTTAGAGTTGCAACCTTTGGAATTAAGGTTCCAGAGGCACTTCAATCTCCTGGGAGCTCAGCGCTCTGACCCAGTGTGTGGCTCCTGAATGACACCAGGACTTTAGGCTTATCTCACTTGCTGCAAGTTTGGGTCTATGGCAGCTTATCACACACTGCTGGGAGCCTCATGCTCCAGCCAAAGCCCCTCCACAGAGCAAAGGACCCCAGAAATTCCAACTAATAAATCAAGGCTCCTTTCCTTCCCACTTTTTCAAACCTGAGAGCAAGATCTTTCAATCCACGAGGAAAGGATGGTCCATCTACCTCCAGTCTTCTCTTTGAGGATCCTCCCTGAGTACTTTTTTCAAGCTCCTCTGCTCCTGAGATGCTCTTTAAATCATCTGGAAAGAAATCTGCCTCCTGAGCTGACTCCCAGCAAGTATTCTTTAATGGGCATGCACATTCAGGTCAGGGCAGCTGAAGATACTCATTGCATTGGTCCATGATATGAGCCTGCATTATACAGTGGAAGTGAATTCCAGAGATGTTTTACCAGCCCTCAGAGACACCACTTGAAGTATTTTCCTTGTCCTTCACCTTGCTTGGCATTACCTTATGGCACTCCCAAACATCTAGAGAAGTAAACATAAATGCTGGCAGGAAATACTTAAGTCATAAATTTAATTAGAAGGCACTGAAAGCATCTCTAATTACTTACTGCAGGAGGGGAAGTTGTTGCTGGTAGCGAAGGCTTTTGCTCTTACCAAGCAGGAGCAGGAATTCTCCCCACAAGAGGAAAAAGAGCAAGTCAAGTGTATCCTAATTAAAATAATAATCCATCTAGAGTGGGGCTTTTATTTCCTAAATAGGCCAGAGGTCTCTTAAAAGCACTCCAGCTCACCTTCACCTTTCCAGCAGGATGTGCTGCTGGAAGCTCAGCTGGGGGACACCTGGGAGCTCCCGTGCTGGCTCACCAGGGTGGTGACAGGGTGGATATGCAGCTCACAATTTAGAGCAGTAACATCAACAGCATTATTTCTTTCTTTGAGAGATGAAGCTTGTCAATCATTAATGCATAAGCCAAAAAAATCCCATCAATAAATGGAGAGAGAACGAAAAAAGAATTTTAAACAAATCTGCACGACAACTTATGTAACGTTAATGAAGCTTATGCCAGGTTAGACATGCTAAGAAGTCTCTACTACTTAGTGAGAGAATATTCATCACTAAAACATGAGTTATTTCTCCTACAGATGGGTTAAAAATGCATTTGCTTTCCCACTGCCAAATGCAAGAGGGAAGAGCCAGTGGAAACATAGCAGACAGACAATCATGGTCCGGGCACCTCCACACCACAGCACCCTGAGATCATATCTGTTCTCACACCAGCCTTTTGCTCAGGCTCCATATGAAATGTCTGCAAGCTGATTAATACCTTTTTTCTCCTCTGAATGAATAGTAATCAATGCCACTTTTCCCCTACTTTGCTGAGCTTGCTTCCCCAGGGAAGAAACCACCACTCTTAGACAAAAACAGAGCCACAGGTTGCCTCCCTGTACATGCTCAGCCCAAAACCATGAGCCTGTGCTGGCACACACATCTGACCAAAGGTTTGTGCTGGCTGAGTGTCTCCATGGTTTTTGGTCTGGCATGAGTGAAGAAAAAGCATTTAAGCTCAAATTCAAGGAGCATTGTTGCCATTAATAAGGCAGTAACATCTACCTCCCTCTCCAGTAATTCTATGAATTATCAGTAGGAAGAAGGAGGTACAGGAGGAGGGGAAAAAGGTGGATATTATCTTCTCACTGTGGCATTCAGTCCCCTGCACAGCAAGCTGGCTCAGAAACCCGACAGGAGCACAATGCAGAAGCACATCACTCCCCAAAATCCTTTGGCAAGGTCAGTCCTGTTCACCCCACGACAGCCAATTAGTTGTTTTGATGGTAGTTTTGCCTAAATAAAATGGGTTCTGTGGAAGGAGCAGCTCGTACATCATGTCACTAATGCTTCAGCATCTAGATTTTAAACACACATGCTAGAAATTCACACAGATGCTACAAACATTGTCCTGGAATATGTAATTAAAATGCAACTAACTGCACAGACCTTTTAACTGAATCTCCTAAATTATTACTTGCATGCTCTCTTTGCTTGGAACTAAAATCAATCCTCTCTCCCACTCTTCAGAGATCTGGCCAGTGGATTGTCAGCTTGCTTGCGTCTGACTGCTCACAAACTCCTTTCTCCTTAAAAAAGGAGAAGAAATTTCCAGTGACAAGGCCTATTTTTGAGTACCACAATTCCCACTAGGGAAGGGATGCTTAGGGGGACAGTGGTGACAACCTTCTCACCCCTCTGCCTGAGCTCAGCAGCTCCTCCAGCACACAAAGGCAAATCCCCTCCAGGTAGAAGCTGCTTTGATAATCCAAGAGGAACGTGTGGCTGGAACCAGGCACGGGAGGGAGAAATGCAAAAGGGTTTTATCACTATGCAAGTGAAACTCAGAATGTGCGAGGTCAGCTCTGCAGCACCTCAGCTGTGCTTGGCTGAATAAAAGCAGTGTTATTTTTTTTAAGCTGAAACCCAAAGCAAGCAACAAAATGAGACTAAGTTGCTGTCAGATCAATCTACTGTCAGCTTCCTTCATTACCAAGGGAGAGCCAAGGCCAGCTCATTTTATCCTCTTCTCAAATTATCCTCTCACCTGGACATTACCACTGCCCTAATAGCCACAGCCAGATGTAGTCAGTCCCAAGGTGTCTTTAAGCAGACAGCCAAGCAAACAAGAACCTCTATTTCTTCAATTTCAGAGAACACTGCTTCCAGGCTGTTATTAGGCTGTGGAAAAATCAGGTCCCAGGAGGAGATAATAATAAAGCAAAGTCCATTGCAGTCCCCTAAATTTGCTGCCTCACTTTCAGGCAATCAAACCACAGCACGGAGACATCCAAAAGCAGCAGCAACATCTGTAAGTTATATAAAAAGCTATTTCAGTCTACTACAGGTCAGAGTCCTCAGTGTTGAGGGGCAAAGGAACAGAAAGTCGAGTTCAAAGGATTTGCCTTTGGATCTTTTATCCAGTGAGCTGGGAATCGCCTGCAGAGTGCTGGAGAACAGAGGAGCGATTAGCAAAAATAGTGTGGGATTCAGCACTTCTTCCCTACAAACAAATCTTGTTTATGTAAAGCCTAAGGGATGAGGGTAATAGCTTGACAGGACAAAATGATGAAAGTCAGCAAATGCAAAACAGACTGTCATGAAAGCAGAGAGAGAAACACTGGGTATTTTGCAAAGAATATACGTCCTGCCTTTGGTTGGGTTGGGTTTTTTTTAATCACAAAAAGCAGACATCACGTTTGTGGCAGGGGGGAAAAGAAAACAGGTGTTCACGACATGCTTTGGAGCTTTATGTATCAAAACTAAATGCCAAAATCCACCTCCCTGTTGTCTCTTTTCCAGCAAAGCCCTGCTCTGCTGCCTGGGTAACCAGCACACTCGTCCAGTGCTCATGACAGGGACCCCAGGTATTTGATCATCTTTTTGTTACCTGTCCCTGCTAAACACAAAACAGGGAATTGCACACGTTCAACTCACACTGTGTTTATATAAAGCTTTAAATTCCCTTTTTTTCCCCAGTGTTGAGGCTTTCTGGAAATGCCTGACACTCTGTCTCAGGTGCATCCTGCAGCAATAGGGAATGAGATGCTGATGTCCCTTTGAAAGCTTTATTTTCAGATGGTGTAGGTGAAAATGCTGCTAAAAGTTGGAGGACCATAGTGTGATAGGATGGAAAATTAACTAACCTGCAGTTATCTGCATCTGAGCTGCCAGTCCTGGGGCAGAGCTGCCTTTACCACTCCAGTGGGATTTAGAGTGTGGATAATTAGGGCTGTGATATCTGTAATAACAAGTGGGCCACTACACGGCTCTGCTTTCACAGGGAGACAAAACTAGATCAGAACTTAAGCTTAAGATTTTACCAACACCTCTCACGACTGCACAGACACCCAGAACAGTTGTGCACTGCTGCAGGAAGGACCTGGGGCTCAAAAGGGGAGCAAGAACAATGCTGTTTGATAGGGGGGAAATGCATGGTTGGGATGCAGAAAAAAAACACAAGAGCACCTCCTTCCTTTAGGAATCTGGAGATGAGACTGGAAGGGAAAGGTCCAGTGAATTTCCCCTGAAATGATTTAACCTGTGGGGCTTTCACACAGTCAGAAAGAAGCAGCAAAGAAATGTGATTACAACCCATGATTTCCCAGCCCACCAGAATCTGGAAAGTGGCAATATTTTGTCTGTAAACATTAAAATAAGGTCCCTTTATAGAAATAATCTTTCTGGATTTACAGAAAAAGCACTGCAATGCTACTGAAAAACCAAAATTCTCAGAAGAGAACACTTCACAGGCTTCATTTAACTTCTACCCTCACACAGGTAATAACTGAAGGATTCTAGGTCAAAAAAGCCATTAAATAAAATACATTTAACAGTTGAATGTGCTCACCTTCCCATCGTAGCGTTTCACTATGAACTGGTCTAGGCCCAGGTCTGCAAGAGAAAAGAAAAATGCTTATAGGAAAAAAAAAAGCTTTTATGGCATAAAAATAAATATTTCTTGTGTTTTCTGTTTGAGAGGACTGGAAAGTAAAATGCACAGTCTGAGTAACATCTGTAGAATCCATAAGGACAGGAGGAAAATTTTATTTGGTTTTGTACATTTTCTACTTTGTAGTTTGAACATAAAAAAACAACAAACTCATGGAATCAGAGAAGAAAACCTCCTTCTATAGCAGGGCCAGCAAGAGCTCAGCAACCAGCACCTCTCAAGAGCCTGAAATACCCTCCTCAAAGAAGATCCCTGCACTATGACCAAGCAAACATCTCACCTGTGACTCCTGGTGGTTTTAATAACACCTTTTGAACGGCTCACAAATAGCAAAACAAAGACTCATTCCCATAGTTAATTGGGATATCCTCAAACAAATCCAAAGCTTGTTCATATTTGAGTATAAAATAAATAGATTTTAAAGGAGGTAAGTAGTAGATGCATTTATAAGAAGTGGAGTTCTTCAGCTGGAAGGGAGAAAGGCAGGGAGAGAGATTATTTATATCAATAAAGTCTCTCATACCTTCACAAAGTGCTTATTTATGTTGAAGAGGGGGGAAAAAATATCCCAGCCTTAGGTGAGTTGAGGCCCAAAGCTCTCATCTACCCCACAATGCCCAGCAGGCTGCATCTAACACTGGTGACTGCATGTATAAGCAAGATGACAAAAGAAATTCAGGCAGATTAATTGTCTGAGCTTTGCAATCCAAAGTCAGGAAAATGCATCCTGAGAAGACATTAAGCAGAACTCAAGCCGAGCATTTCCAGTAAAACTCAGGAGAGCAGAGACTGATTTTTGGTGCTCTGAGAAATAAAACCCCTCCAGAGAGCGACGTCCCGTGCATTTTCTGCCACTGTTTATGGTAATTAGCACATCCTCATTTCAATTTAAATTAGGAAATAAGATGGAAAAACCAAAATAAAGCCTTCCCCATGCCTGCTGCGTCACCTGCTTTTGAAAGAGGATAATGAAACCCTTCCCTACTGTAAAGTTCTATGGTATTGTGCAAAAAAATGGAATTATTCATTGCTCCAGGCTGATCCCCTCACCCTTTGTGACCCAAAGAGCTACAACTCCTCTGCCACCAATTTCAAAGGTCAAGGCAATTGTCACCAGGCTTTCTGCACTTGTGAAAATTCCAGCCAGAAAGCACCTTCTCAATATTTCGTGGGCCTGATAACAATGCAAATTGCATATTCATGCACATTTTCAGACTGTAATCTTCTGAATTTTGTCCTCCTCCAAGCTGTGGGTATAAATGCAGTAAGTATTGGTGCATTTAGAGGTAGGATTTGTCTGATAAATGTGATTATTTTACTGCAGACGCTTTATGTGGGTGGCGCTCACCCTGACCATCCATCTGGATGGTGACTTCAGCTGAGCTTATGTCCATGTGTCATAATAAAGTCATTTCTCAGGAACACCTCCTTTTCCCATGCCAGGAAATGCTGCTGAAAGACAGCTCCCTGACAGCCTGACATTATACGTGTACTCCTGGAAAGCCAAAAAAAGGACATGGGTTAAAAATAGCAAGTGAAAGTATGTCTTAATGGCACCCCCTGCAACTGGACACTGGGAGAGCAAACAGGTTTCAACAGAGAGCCAAAATGAAAGGATGCTTGTGTGGATGAACAGTAAGTAAAGATGAGCTGATAACTGTCATTGTATACATAAAAATGCCATTGATTTCTAAATAATGATAATAAATATTTATGTAATAAAT
>VZRX01015019.1:0-20059 GCA_013398075.1 Notiomystis cincta
ACCTGTCCAAACCGGGACACATTCATTCCTAATGTCATCAGTTTTATGCTCACTTTGGGAAGTGTTACCTTCACTGACCCTTTTTATGGAGGAAAGCAATGCATTGCTGTGGCAAGCTGATAGATATGACTTGGCACAATCTGGATTGTGTCAGCTATTCCAAGCCCTGTCACAAGAGTTGATGACTTCTGTGTTCTGCCTTACTTATATTGCACCATTTTTTTTCCTACACTGAATTTTCTCCTAGCAGACTGAATGACCTGATTTACAGCATGGTCTAGCTTTCATCATTAGTTTTGGAGTTGATCCAGTCTCTTTCCACTGCTGCCCTAACTCCTTGGTTTAAATTTCTACAATACTAGGTTTTCTTGCTACTCGTCATGTTTTGCCTGAACTCACTTCATCAGAGAGACTGACCACTAGAGACCACCAAAGGGACTCCCAGGACAGAAAAATGCATTCATAAAGGGAAGGGAAAATATGTTAATGATTTCAGGAAATTGATAATTATATGTATGTTTAATCTGGGACAATCAATGAATATGTATGTACAATATATATATAATATATATATAAACAGGAATTGTTCTGTACTCATCATGCACAATATTTTGGAGGAGATATCCCCTCGTGCATCTGCCTGAAAGAATGCCTGCTTCTTAATCCTACATTGGTGTTACGGAGTTTCTTTGATTTTTACTGAAGTTTTGGTTTCTCATGGGTTCTCTTCTCTGGAGGCACACCATTCAGCATTACACATCTTCTTCCATCTTAGCAATGCTTGCTTTTTCTTTTCCCTTAGATATGCACAAAGTTGCCATTTTGCCTCTCTCCAGAATCCTATCTGTGCTTTCAGACCCCTTTTCTGTTCTTGCTCTTTTTTTCTTTTCCTCTCCAAGTTTTCCCTTCACTCTTTTACATAGAACAGGCCACAACCCTTCATAAAGCTCATGGCAGAGAAGCTCTTATCATTGTCATTAATTTAAGCTCATATCATGACAGATCTGTCTTTTGTTTTATGTTTATTCAGTCCTTCTGTTTTCTGATGTGGGGCTAGCCTTAATCATATCAGTTGCTCAGGCACTAGAATCTGGCCAGGCTTTGGTTTTTTCCCATTACAACCTGGATACAGCACTGGTTAACCAATTTCTTGGAAGAAAAATCTCATGGAGCTACAGTCTCTCTGTTGTACTTTAAAAAGTGCAAAATATAATTGATGGGTCTAAGGATTTGTTAAGCATGTTAGGAGAAGATAATGTATTTCTAAGAGGCTTGAAGATTCTGAATGTTTTATGCTCCTACAGTATTTAAATTATAGATCCATTTAAAAAGATTTACCTGATTTATGTTTTCAAAGCATAAGTTTTTCCTTCTAAAAGCCATATGAGACTGTAACAGTTTTGGAATTTTTTTTATACAGTTTGTGGAAACTAGGATATGTTGTAGGAAACTCTAATGCTTTTCTCTTAAATGGGCACAGAAGACAAATATAAAAAACTGGCAAATGATAAGCTCAGAAAAACTTTGGCTCACAAAGACATAATTGATTCTTATTAGATTGCAATATTTCTTCATTGGAACTTCTCAGTTCACATGGGAAAATATCAGTCTGAAAATGTGTCCATCTAGGCTGTGATGATATCCTGCAAACAATATAATTTAAAAGACAATAATTCATGTGTTTTTCTTACAGGCTGAATTAGAAAGTTTTAGCCATGAATTATACTTTTTGTGCACTTTGAATAATATATTAAGCAGTGCCATCTTTCTTCACTCTATTTAAACGATGCTGTTTTGCCAGTATGCAATGTCCTTTTCAAATGACCTTTTTAATAGAGCATGTTGAATTCTCTGAAAAGTCCAATTTAATTTGAAGACTTGTCTGTTCACATTGAACATATTGCCATTTTTTTTCCTGGAGGAAAAGTACCTTGTCTTTTGTTAATTTATGCCCTATGCGGCAAGGAGGTACAGACCTTTTTAATAAATCCATCTATGATATTAAGAATATGCACAAGTCTTTATAAGATCATGTTTCAAATCAAGGCTAAATCTATCTCTACAACCCTTGCTGAAAGTGAATAGCTCTGAAAGAAGCAGGCTTAGGAAAAGTGGCAGTATTTATTATGTAAGAGGGAGAAGTTATCTTAATTAATATTTGACAATACTGAACAATTAAGCTGAAAAATTTATGCTTTTTACAAGAAAATAATTGTAAGGATAGAGATATGCACTGTGACAAAAGTGATATTATGAGTTATTTTACGTATTCTAAAACAGGTGTAAACTTTGTATTGGAAAAAGATATTTAATGTATTAGGATTAGTCTATAAGACTCTTACTCAAAAAACAAACCCAAATACAATCAGTACAGTGCATTTTATGTGTAAGTGCTCATTGCTGGCGTCATGAATAAATCATAATTAGATGCACTTTCATGACTGTATAGTATGTTAGGTTTTTCCTGAGCAAATTTGTGGAAGAAAGGTTACTATGGTGATAGAATACTCATTTGAATGATTTTATCTCAATTGCTGAGCATTTTTCTTCTTGGCTTCTCCAGTATACTTTTTAATTAGAAACTAAAATTTTGAAATTATGAGAGAGGTTTTAAATCCTGCTGCAAGGAAATGATGGCCAAAATGTAAGAAGTCCCTCAAACAAATACGTAAAGAGAGGTGAGAAAAAAAAAAAAGGGAAAATGTCATTAAACTTTTGCAATAGCTAACTCACTCTGTAGAATCTGTTTTCTCAAAGTAAAATAAAAATAACAGGTTATAATTTAAGAGTTTCAGTATTTCCCCCCAAACTAGTTTTGCAAAAGTAGACAACATGTGATCTGCTTCTAAGAAATTTGGCCTTCCTTACAGTTGTTGAGTCATGAGGTTTCTTCAGCAATTTCATAAGACTGTTGCTATAAGGCTGCAAGAATCCCAGCTCAAAGCAAAATGAACATGGCATTCATTTACCAGCTGTTCGTGGCACAGGAGTAGTATAATATTTGTGACTAGAATCTGAATTCTCAAACCCCAGTCTCATTATATATTTGAAAAAAGACTTTGTCTTTCAGTTTTGGTAACTGGTGCTGAAAGAAACAAGGTCAAGTGTCTGCCTTAGTGCTCAGAGCCTGAGTTTCCAGGTTCTGCAAGAAAATCTGCTATGTGGATTAGATTACAATGATTTTCAGGCTCTTTAGCCTAGAATTCCAAGCCTATGTGCAAATTCTCAAGGCATTCTGTATCTACTCCAGTTGTGTAGTTCTAAATCATGTAATACTCTACTGGTGCCAGAACCTCAGATCAGTAACTCAAAGCTAGTACATGAACTTCAGACACTGCAGTGTTTCTAATACGGACAGAACCTTGGTTTGAACCAAATTCTGAAGAACTGATGCTTTAAAAAATCCCACAGATCTAAGTGTTTCCCTGGGGAGACAGCTATTTCTAGACTCTGTGGGCTGGAGATTCTCAGACCAGCTTGGGATATTACTGTCACCAAATGGATCTTTTATTGCTCAATTTCACATGCTGCAGTTTCATCCTGTTTGGTCATAAATCCTCCTCACCTTCCCCCTTAATGTGAGAAGGAGAAATTTTGACCATATTGGGTTAGTGCTTAGATTTAAGTCACTGAAAGAAACCAGTCCATCCTCTGTGTTAAGTGGAGGAAGGAAAGGGTTAAAAAATGAACTAGAGCTTCTGCATTTGCTGGGAGCAGTAGCTATATGCTTGGATCCAATGCCTGGCCTTCTTGGAGGGGTGTGAGATAGAAAGGGATAGGAATGAGTTGCTACTCTCATGTTAGCTGGAGCAGCTGGAACTGGGTTAGAAGTTACTGGTCTAGCAAAATTGCTGAATCAGTTGCTCATGAAAATGGTACCAAACCTTTTCTTATGTTTATGAAGTGTGTTAGCTTAGCAGGTTTGAATTGAAGGGTCTTCCTTGTTTTGTTTCAAATGGAAGTATTTAAAATTGGAATGCTATTTAAAAGGAAGTAAATGTTGCTTCATTATGAATTAAATAATACTTTCATGAGTAGGTCTGATGGGGGAAGGTAACAATCATATGGAGGTATGCAACTAACCTCTTCTATCTCACAGCTATTCATGGAGTGCATATCTGTCTACACCCTCAGAACTGTCCTCATGATTTGCAGTCACAGTCTAGGCCAGGGCTTCTAATATCTTTATATTTTGTAGAATTACCCATGAATAGTTGGAAGTTGCATGGCTGGGTACACTATGTTTGAACCTTGGATATCTTCTGGAGGTCTCAAATGCCACACTTTCAAAATCCTAAGAAAGTCAAATCTGAATTTCATTACCATGTCTAGAGCAACATAGAAGTGAAGCTCCAGCCTGCAATTTGGTAAGTGTTAATTTTAGAGACACCTTCCCAAGAATAAAGCGTCTTGGCTGATAAGTCCTTCCACATGACTCACAAAGCTAAATATGCTTTTTATAATCATGGAGCTGAAAAACTGTGAACAGCTGAGTGCTTAAAACTGTACATTCAGCAGAGAGCTACGGACTAGGAATCTCAGAGAAGTTGCATAAAAAACATTGGTGACTAAAGGAGAAAAGTGGGAGATGGAAAAAATTATTTGTCTGAGCTATTCCATTTTTTTATGACTTAACGTACTTTATTTCTATTTGTAGAAAAGCAGAAATAGAAATACTGCTTATGTGAGGAGAAGGTGAAAATTGCTGCATCAGAAACTAATTTGGCAAAGCTGTCTGTTACTGAATGATGTACATGGCATAACATCACAATGTGCCCAGGAGGCCAAGGAAGGTGATTAGTCCTGTCTATGCAGCACTGCCTGTACCCTACCTGGAGTGCTGGGATAAGTTCTGGGCCTTCTAGTACAAAGGAAACATGGATAAAACTGGAGTCAGCCCAAGAAAGTGCTATCAAGATGAGTAAAAGAGTCATATAAGAGGAAGCTCTGATGTGTAAAGATATGTTTCCATAACTAGTATCAAACCTGTTTGTCTGTGGGCTTTTCTCTGTAGTTGCAAAATAAGATTATTATTTGGAATAATCCTCCCTCTTGCACATTCTGAACTTCTCTATTTTTGCTGATCACGACCCTAAGATGCATTTTGTTATGCATGAATGATCAGCTGGGAGACCAGGGTAGGAGAACTAGGTTTGCAGTAGCATTTTAAGAGACCCTCTTCCTTGTAACTTCACCAAGGCAGAAGTTTCAAGAGTCATTGGGTTTGCTCTTTGATGTCAAACAGAGCTGGGAGAAGACTGTGGTCTCTTGTCAAGTGTTTTCAAGTGATTTTTCTGGTGAAAAATATGTTCTTGCTACAGCAGGTCAGTCAGGCAATATGTACTAGAAAATTAGAGGAAAGGCAGAGCCTGGGGCCAAGTGCTCTCCCAGTCTCATCCACAGTATTAGACTCTTAGCAGAACTCCCAGTGAGTTTTAGGTTCAGGTGATACTCAGGTATCTCTGTTTATTTAGAGATGTACATGTCACAGAACTTCAAGGTTCCTCCTGTGCTGGAGTATTTCTGAATTTGGCTGGAGCTGGTTAGGTTTTTGTAAGTCTGTGAACTTACATTGTAAACCTTTTTTCCCCCCCCTTTCCACCTCTCCACTTCCCCTCCCACTCCAATTCTCTTTACAAGGAAGCACATCATAAATATTTTCAAAATAACTGCAAAAAAATCTGGTGGCTGGTTGGGTGCAGCTTTTGGTGGGTGCAAAATTTTCTCAATTATTTATTTTTCTGCTATTAATACTATGTTAGTTATGTGAATCATATGACTGAGTCCTAAAATTCTTTTCCTCCAGGTTGATAATTTAACAGTTAAAAAAGTATGCACATTTAGCAAAAAACTGTCCAAAATAATTAATTTGTTTTAACATTCATGACATTGTTTTAGACTGACCAACCACTGATTTTGTAAATAAACTGGGTGCAGTCCAAAAGCTGCCAAAATTGCATGCATGTGACTTTGGGAATTAACAGTGGGGAGAAGATGCCTCACTTAATTTCAGAATTGTTCATGAATATATCTTTGATTTTTCAAGTCCACTGGAATTACTGCACTGATTTGAGTCTTCTCTTGTAGTAATGTCTGTTTTATTTCATGCTTACAACAGTAATTTTCCATGATGGAATACTATACTGTGGAGTCTACTGGGAATTTATCTGGCCTCTAATTGATGAGGGGGTTTAAATCTTGAAAAAACTTGATGTCAATTTTATGGTGTGGATTTATAGTATCCCCTGTAATTTGACCAGAGCTTGATTGAACTATTTTGTTTAATTTAGATTTAGTGTTATTTGTATGTTTATTTTTCATTAAGAATGTATCAGCCAGACATTCCTGTCATTTCAGGACAGGCAGTGCAAACCTTTCTGTGGCTCACTGGACCAAAATTATACTGACTGTGATTAGGATGCAAACTGGTGCAGATACTCTGTGTGAAAAAAAGGAAATTATTTACTGGGTGGAATAGAGTAATTTTACTGCTGATTGTTTTAGTTTACTTTAGTCTGTATCTCTAGAGCAGGGATTACAGTCCAGAACATTGCTGAATTTGTGGTCTATTACTTGGCTACTGACCTACAGTCAGTTCTTCTTGATGTTGAATATCCCCAATCCAGACACTAGTTTGGGTAGATGAACTTGAGATTTTCTTTAGCAGAAATAAAATAGCCTTTTATTTGGCTTTTCTTCTCTATCATTAGTAAACCAATTATTTTCATGAATTTTGCTATGTTGAAGTCTTGGCAGAAATTCGTGACTGTAGAGAAGAAATTCTCCAGTCTTCTTCACTTGTAAGTGTCTGTAAGGAAATAATAGTTCCGAAAACCCACAAATGTCAATGCCTACTCACCTATATCCTTCAAACCCCATCCACTTAATATCTTGAAATCTGAAATTCATTAAGAATGTGTTCATAAGTAAAATAATTAGAAGAAAGCTGCAAGTTTGAGAAGTCTGATTCTTAGCCAGCAGCTGAAGTCTGTGGAAAGGAAAGAAGATATTTTAGTCTGCTGTTAAAACTTATGTAGTGATATAGTAAATGTCCTAAAAGGCTAGAAAGTTTAGGCAAATGAAGGGAGGGCTATTAATGACATTTTTTTGGTTTCTTCTAAGTAGTTCATAGAGGAAAAATCGTGAACCTGTTGAGAAAGTAATAATAAAGCATTTTAATGAGTCTACGAATATGTATAGCTTCCTGAAACATTCACATGTACAAAAATGGAAGGTCAGCTTGTCATAGAATTAGTTCTGCAGGATGGACATGTCTCAGTACCTGCTTTGGAACAGCTCCTGAATCTAACCAGAAGGAATAATTAACCAGCTGCATAGGAGGGAGGTGAATGGAGAAAGCTCTCTTCTCACTTGGCCAAAGTATTTGGAGTTTGTGATGGGATTGGTAGTTGACTGAAAAGGTAACTAGTTCATACTATGGCAGTATTTTATTCACAGACTTTTGTTCTGAGGGAACAAATGGATTACTTTTAGGAGATAAATCTATATTTGATGTCCATCACTTTTTAAACCTCACTGAATTTCACTTTATTGGTTGTTTATATATGTTAGAAATATAATACTGTGTTTTAAGTCCCAGATGATATTAGGAGAATAGTTCTCTCTCACAGATAAAGCATACAGTATATTTTAGAATATGTATTTATGTCTGTTTAGTGACATAATAAAATATTCATTTTGTAGCAGCTGTATTTTTATGTTAAAATCTTTGCAATTGTACAAAATTGGAATTGACTTGCTATTGGCTCATAAAACTAGAGACTGATGATTCCACACCCTGTTTACTACTTTCTTTATGCATGTCACTCTTTAGAATAGAAAATATTCTCTCTGCTAATTAAATTCCAATTACAACATTTTTAATTTGAAATTAAATTTTATTTGGTCCACCTATTACCACTATTATCTGAATAATTTTAATTTCCTTACTGAACATAAAATGTTTTTTTCTTTCTCCTTCTAATCATAAAATAGTGGTTAAATTCAAACAAAATTCAAACTTCTCTTTTTACTTTTATTGCTTTCAGGAACATCAGCACTTTTAAAAGTATAAATTTAATCCTACTTTTATAAAAAATGTTTGGATGGATGTCAGGAAAACATTGTCAATTTTGTGGTGAGGGCTGAATGTTTCTAGTGGTAGTATATGATTTTTGATTTATAACATTTTTTTTAACAAACCCATATTTTCTTGTTTTTCAATTTATCTACTACATACAACCAAATTATTTGATGCTTAGATAATTTACCTTTGACATCTGATACTTCCATCAAGAAAGAAAACATAGGGATTTTTTTGAGACTTCAGAAAATTAATAAGTTATTTTCAATCTCTTTTTATATCTATTCTCTTTACATATACATGCACACACACACACACAATGTACATAAACACCAAAACAAAAAATACTGTTATAAAAGCCATACATTAAATGGCTATTCCACAAAATTTCTATTAATTTAAGATGAACCAGTATCTCACCATTTATCAGAAAAAAAAGTTGAGGTAATAATGGCAACACTAAAGATTAGAGCTTTAATGACTTTCTCATTCTGTACAAATGGCATTACAAGACAATTTTAGCTGTTATGCAGAGAATTTATCTTGGCATTTTCACAGCATTACTGCCATTTCAGTTTTACCTACTGCACATGTGACACAAGTCTTCAATGAATTTCTACCCACCTTAAATTAAAGAAGACAGTCTGGTATTGGGAGCAGGGTTTCTGTCATATAAAAACATTCAAAAGCACCTCCTAGAAATAGTGCTGCTTATGACATAGCTTTTGCAGAATAATGTTTTAAATGTTCATGTTTTATCACTGTGTTTTATTTTATAGTGGACACTTTTCTCTGTAATGGTACAACACAACACTGCCCAAGGATGGATATCTGTTTATATTGATAGGTTCACTAATGTTGATAATAAAAACCCTAAATCTTAGCCCAAAGAGGAATTCTGACGTGACTCAAATTAAAACCAAGTATTGTATTTAGATTGGTAGACCAAATAAATAATACCAAATATTATTTAGGATTTTAATTCCGTAATTTTGGGGGAAAAAAAATCACATGGACTGTCTCTTGTTTATATAGTTGTTCAATCCTATAATTCACCTTTACTTATGTAAAACAGTATTGAAAAGACAGCCATACAGTACTAGAAATGGGTATCCCCTCACTTATGTAATCTCTTCCTAGAATTGATCAGGAATTTGCATAAAAGTTAGAGGAACAGATATGTCCAAACTCTCTGACAGCAAGAGGTTAGAAGTTCATTGAAATGCATCAAATGGCATTGACAAAAACTGCTAATGAGCAATGGCCCTAGGCCCTCCCCTATTTTGGGCTGCTCAGTACATCACAGGAGGCAGTTATACTTTGCATTAAAGCTGAAAGGTGAAAGAGTATTGACAGTATTCCTGATTTTGCTTGTGACCAAAATTCTGTTTAAAAATGCAAAATATTGTGTTAGCTTTATTACTGAATTCATAATTCTGCACTAAAAAATTATTTACGTAGAAGAATACAATGCTGTTTTAACTTCTCTGTCATTAGTAAACCAATTATTTTCATGAATTTTGCTATGTTGAAGTCTTGGCAGAAATTCGTGACTGTAGAGAAGAAATTCTCCAGTCTTCTTCACTTGCGTGTGTAAGGAAATATTAGCCCTGAAAACCCATGAATGTCAATACCTACTCACCTTATATCCTTCAAACACCATCCACTTAATATTTTGAAATCTGAAATTCATTAAGAATGTGTTCATAAGTAAAATAATTAGAAGAAAGCTGCAAGTTTGAGAAGTCTGATTCTTAGCCAGCAGCTGAAGTCTGTGGAAAGGAAAGAAGATATTTTAGTCTGCTGTTAAAACTCATGTAGTGATATAGTAATTGTAGTAAAAGGTTAGATGAAAAAGTGAGTACTTACTTCATCCAAGCTGACAAGGTTGTGACCACAGACATAAAGAAAGTAGGTACTTCCAACATGAGGAATATGTTACATAAAACTGCTCAGGAGATTATTTAAAATACAGGGTGCTCAGTTTTCATCTTCACGCTATTTGCCTTTCTGTTTCACATATAGCTTCTCATTTTGGTCCTTATATAGAGACTTGACAAAGATGTGATTGTGTTGCCTCAAAAAAGGCACGCCCTGCAGCAGTTCTTTAGACTGGAAATAACTCCATGTTGGAGATGCAGGCAGAGTCAAAGGAAGATGAGAGGGAAGCATATTTAGCCACAAGCAGAACTTTGCACAAATGCTAGCAAAGAGCTCTTTTTCCCTCTCATGATCCAGCTTCTCTCATGCTGTGCAAGTTACAGCTGCAGAGAGTGCTCCATCTAATCTCTATCTTGGTTTCTCGCAGAGACATGCTCCATCTCTCTGCCATGGACAGGTATTTCCAGTCCTCACTGATTCCTTTGTCCCCTGCTCATCTGTCCTGCACTGTTTGATGATCCAGCTTTCCCAAGCTATCCTCTTTTGAAAAAACTAAGATTTTTTTCCTTAAGAAAAAAAAAAGTCAAAAGAAGAAAATGTTTTCCTTTGGTGCCTGAACTCCTCTAGTTTGAGGCTGTGATTTCCAATGATGTTACCAAGACTCTTCACCAAATCCTGTCAAAATACTTTCAGATGCTGTGCTGTTAGGTTGTGATATTTTTGGATAAAATCTTAATCTCATTTCCTGAGGTAAAAGGTTCCACGTCCTATTTTTATATAGAAAATTATCTAATTCTTTTCTTGGATGTTTTGTGTTGCCACTGCTTCATTGTCATAATATCCTGTTGAGCCTGGTGAAAGCTGCACTTGCCAGAGAGTTAACACTTCACATGATTTTTTTCTTCACTCCATAAGAGAAAATTTAAAGTGCAGGATTTGAATGAAATCTTTCTGTTATTTACTTTTCTTAAGAGAATGGGACAAGGGTAATAAAAAAAAGCCAACAACTAACCAACCAAAAAACCCCCAAACCCACACCCTATGAAAAAACAACCTGTGTGGATTTCAGGAGGGAAGATCTAAATTATCAATATTGTACATCAGGATTGACATCTGATTTATTGCTCAATAGTTCTTTAGCTAAGGGCTTGAATAGACACAGAATTCTTGCTATACAACTCTAGAATTGAAGTCACAAATCTTTTCAGAAAGAGAAGAGAAAGTGATTGCACTTCCAAAAAAATCAATATTGTGTTAAATCCCATATCTTTTGAGAAAAGCATCCTTCTACATGTATATAACTTTAGACCATAACTTCATAACAGCCACAATTCTAGGATTACTAACTAATGTACTAAAATCTGAATCTTCAATACTTTTTCCTTTACGTTTTTTGTGTGTCCTATTGGATTTGGATTAAGAGCTGACATGATTAGCATCACTTTTTCTTATTGTAAGTTTGCATCCTATTTTAATACATAAAAGTTGAAATGGGCTTTCTTTTTATTAGTCTGAGTAATGCATGAATTACTGGACTTCAGATGTTTCAAGATCATTTTTCTTAAATGTGTAAATATAATTTTTGTAGTATAGTAGTAGAGACAAAGTAAACATTGTTGATTTAATTTGATGAATTTACTTTTATCCTTTCCTGATAGTTCATAAGACTTCCACAATACATGAATTAAAAAACATTAATAATTCTATGGCAGTGACCAGTGTGCTACTAGATAGTTACAGTCAAGGTCAGCAAATTCTTTCCAAAAACAGACAGCAACTGCAGGGAACTGCCTCCTTTGGAGACAGAGTAATTTTGTTGTATGTACCTGTGAAGTTTGGTATAACATGGGTTATTACTGACATCCAACTGAAGTGAAATTGAATATTAAACCAGACAGAAGAAAGAATCAAAAAGTATATGTTGGCTTTGAACCAGGTATGAGTCTCTAGATCTTTCTTTTACCTCATGTCCCTTGTTGATGGTTTGATGGGTTCTCTCTTACCACCACTCTCAGCAGGGTTTTTCTGTCCTTATTGCTCCTGTTTAGTGACAGGAATTATTTTGTTCTTTAGCTTGTTGGAAGACAAGAAGAAAAATGGATAGATTAGAAGGTGTATAGAGTTGAGATTGGAAGGCAACAACATGCATTCTTGTCTTAAAAAATCCAGCAGATGGGAAGGTGTTTATTATTATTCACTGTAGTGGCCAGTCTGTTATTAAAATGAGTAATTAAAGTGGTCATCCAAATGCAGTATGTCACAAAGTGTTTGCACCTGACAGTGAGGATGAGAGGGCACTCCAAGTGTTCTCTGTGTGAGCATTGTAACAGTTATAGCAGAAAAGTCTAACAATTTCAGACTTTTAAAAATCTGGTTTGAGGGGTCTTTCCATAGAAAAACTTTTCTCATGTTTGCTATTCTTTCAAAACTGGAGAGGCAAGTTTTTAACTTTATACATGTTAGAAACACAAAACTGGATATTTTTTAAAATGTCATCCTTTTTACTCAGGGCTAATAGCAA
Organism: Notiomystis cincta; assembly: GCA_013398075.1. Taxonomy (NCBI): domain Eukaryota; kingdom Metazoa; phylum Chordata; class Aves; order Passeriformes; family Notiomystidae; genus Notiomystis; species Notiomystis cincta. The sequence continues at coordinate 12,486 of VZRX01015019.1, forward strand.
ATTTTCAAAGCTTCATCCATATTTCCATGTTGTGACCTTTCACAGAACCTCCACTTTCATCTTTTCATATGCAGTCCTTTGCAGGGACAGGCAATGACAAAAAATTTTATCCACAGTACAATGCAGACTTTATTTCACTGCCTATAATACTGATTGATGTAGGTGACGAGCAGTTCCGTGACCTCTAAAAAAATAAAGCTTGAGTTTACACAATTTGGGATAAAGAAAAATGGGCAGTAGCAGCATCAGAGATTGCTTGAATCACGCACAAAGAGGGAGCTGTTGCCCACACCCATGGACAAATGGATGTCTAAGAAGCTCTGGCAGAACTCATTTAGGGTGATGTACAAAACTGAGCAGTTAAGTGACAGAAAGTGAAGCCAACTCTCTGACTCCTGGCTTTGAGTGATGACTGTTCCAGAAGCAAACTGTGAAAACATTGTGGACAAAGAAAGGAGCAGTCAAAAGTTTCAAATTGCAATGGACAAAAGTAGACAAACTAACTTTAGGAATTCCAAGTGTTGTTGCTAATAAAACAAATGTCCATGGGCAGGATATTTTTGTTAATAGTGAATCCTAAAGTGTGTGATTGTACTTGGTGGTTTCTTCTGCGTTTATTGCAAAATATGGCTCTAGATACATAAATATGCCTCCATATTTTAAAGTTCAATGGTTATTAGGAAAGGGACATAATCAGATGTATGATGAAAGGACTTCAGAATTGTTACTGTCTATATCTATACTTTTTAAATTACAAAGGCACCTACAGCATTTTTCTATTGATAAAATTTTGTTCGATAACCACAAATCAATGGGGCAATCACGGCAACTGCTGAGATTAGCCATCAAAGTTTGTCCAGATACTTAAGTTCTCTTTTAGGTACTAGTTAAGATGGCTTTATCTAACTGAGATAAGGTAAGGAAAACACATAATTCTTTTGGATTACATATCTGGTAGTATTTTCAAGACCAGCTTTCACTCAGTCTTAATAAGTGGCCATTTCCAAGGCCTTAGAAAAACTTAATTTAATTTTATAAAGTACCTCTGCTGTTTAGAATTCATGAACTTCAAACTTCTTAACTTCTTACAATCTGAGGGATGTGCTTTGTGGAGAAGGAAGTAAATTTCACACATAACTTGACTTTCAACAGAATTTGATTCTCTTGCACAGCATTTTCATGACTGAGATACAGAGAGGTTAGGGAACTGGTGTAGAATGTGTAAGCAAGTGGCTGAAAATTCATGCTGAGAGTAGCTATATGTTGTTCACAAACTGAAAAGAGGAGCAAAGGAAAGTTTCTCAACTTAAGTATTATTTGTTGTTTTCATTAAGGTTTTGGACAGCAGAATAGAAAATGCCCTCTGTGTTAAAAAAATACAAACCAAGGGCAGAAAAACTACAAACACTTGGGAAGATTAGAATGTGAAATGTTGATTGATTGGAGCAATAGGATGAATCAGACACAATGTAAATCAATCAGAGAACGGGAAGATTCCCACACATGATTATAATAAGCAATGTATATGCAAACAGGAAATGCTAGGAAAGTTGAAGTTCTAGAGAAGAGTATCTGCAGCTTTTAGAAGATCAACAGCTCAGCAAGACAACAGTGGCTTGGTGCCTTACATTGTGATAAAAGGTAAAAGGTTTAAACTGAACCAGGGAAAGTGCCTGCTATACTGTAGAAAATGGTTTTGGAAACACTAAGGGTAGTCAAGTCCCCAAACAAGAAGATTGTCACTCAGTATTTTTGGTATACAGTACAAATAAAATACAGCACTAGTTTAAATGCTCATTAACCATTCATATTTCCAGTGGTTCTCAGTCAAGGTGCTGTTTCTTTTTAAATGCTGTTCATATATTAAACATATGTTCTCCTGGGCTGTATATAATGAAAAAGGGATAGATTATATATCAGTATATAAGGCAACATATCTGGAAAAAACATTTTGTCGTCATTTCAAATATAAGTGATAAAATACTTGGATTGACATTTCAGATACTTCTGAAATTTCTTCATATAGAGATGAAAATTGGGAAAGATAAAACTGGCTCATAATGCCTCTAGGTACTTAGCCCCATTGTTGTTGCACCTGTGGGTACTGTATATATGCTGTATACTATTGCCTAGTGTATCTGTACAGACCATAAAACAGGTGGTTGAGCTATAAGGATGGCTCCAATTAGACACATAAATAGTTTCAATGGAGTCAGAAGAGCTGGTTCACAAGAAAAGCCTTTAGCAGAGCTTAGCTCTGATTTCTGGTATTCTAAGTCTCAGAAAAGCCCTTAAACCACAAATTCTTTCTGTTCCTATTATCAGAATGAAAGGTTCTCTTCTGGCATTGTTAGATAATACTTAACTATTAACAGCCAAAAGAACTGTAAAAAAATATCTTGGGTAGCTGGGTTGCAACTTCTGACAAGAATTCCTGATATTTACAGGGATGTTTATAGTCTTACTCCTGAAGGATTAATTTAGGTTAAGAGGGTTTTTTTTGGCTGTTGAAGTTTGCAGAAATCCTAAACATAAGTTTACTTTTTCACATATGAAGCACAATGTCAATAGGGGTGCAGGAATTTGCTCATTTTTTTCAATGAGGGTTAAGCTGGATTTTGAGACCGGTTCTACTGTCTTTTTGGGGATAGGTGTGTGAGGCTAAGTGTGCAGGCAAATCATGGCCAAATCTACCTCCTGTATTCACTGCTGTGAATGCAAAATGGAGAATGCTCACAAAGCCCTTTTAAGATTATGCTGTAAGGGTTTAAACAGTTATGAAAAAGATGCCATTTTAAGATACTAACACAAGTATAGCAAACAATCACATGTAACATTGTCAGGATGATTTTCTTTCAAGAGAAACTCTGTCTCTCTTGTTATCTGTTGTTATTCTTGTCTCTCTGTCCTGCTTCTGTTTGCTTCAGATGCAAATGTCCTCATTATCAATATAGATGGAAAGGCATTCAGAGTCATTTTACATAGTGGCTCAATGCACTAAATACTTGATACTTCATAGTATCAAGCAAACTTACCTAATAGGATTCTGGACAACAGAATATGAGTGTGACATATGTTCTACCCTTGGCCAAGACAAGAAGAGGTTAATTAGCTGCACTGGGAATAGGAAGAAAGACCAGTCTTTTCCAGTAAACACCGTCCAGCGCTCATTTTCTAAAGGGAAGGCATTATTGCGTTGGCTAATTAGAAATAGGAAGCAGAAGAAGGAAGCCAGTTAAATTTGTGTTTGCACAGGAATGGGCAGCAAAAACTCTGTACCTAATTATGAAAGAAATAAATGTTGCTCTCTAGCTGCACAGTTTAAGTTTGTCAAGAGATGTAATTTGGATGTAAAGAGTAACAATCTGGGAAAAATGAAAAAAGAACATGTAATCGGGCCTTAGAAGAAGTTCATTTGACCCTGGAGTAAAGACCTGAGTCTGATTGAGAGGATTTTTTTGGTAATGTTCTTGTTTCTTTCTTGTCAAACTGTATTTCTATGCCAAGAGCACAACCACTTTTCTCCTCTGCCTGTAACTCTAAAGGTTGAAGTACAGAGTGTTCTTCACTGGAAACATTGTGCATGCTGGCATGTAATTTAATGCAGAAATATTTGAGGGATTTATGAACTTTCTGGGAAGCTGCAGACAAGTATTTGAATCAATGCATACTTACATATGCAGAAATCCTTATGCTGGCCGTTTATATTATGCTTCATTTAATAAAAGCTTTAAGATACATGTTTCGGTCTTAGTACTTTGAATAATAAGAAGCAGAAATATTAAATTTCTCTTTCCCTCACCACTCCTAGGTCATGTTACAGCCTGGTGACATTGTCGGTAGATCAAGGAATCTTGTTAAGTTTCTAGGGTAGTTTTGGAGCTGGTGGCTTCATTACCTACCTTTCTAATATGTCCAGAATTTTCCTATTCCTTGAAGGTGATGGAGTACCTCCTATTACAAATCATCTAACTAGCCACATCTTAATGCTTCAGATAGCACTGGAGAGGAGAGATACAGGAACCAATGCCTTGTTAAAAGACTAATGGTTCTTTCAGTGCGCTGTAGTCAGAACATGCCTCTACTGCAGAACAGTTTAATTTTTCACATGGCCCACACTCACAGGCTATTAAGGCACCTGTGGTCTGTTTGTCATCTTCTGCAAGTTCCATTCTAGACATTCTGCATAACCCTTGAAAATACTCTCTTTTTGGCTGCAACAGACAATGTGAAAATATAGCAATTGAATCAGCAACATGTTTTAGAACATGTCTGTTGCCACCTGAAGTGTTAGCGGAGAAGCTTTTCTTGTCTCTTATGACAACTGAGGACAAAAGCCTGGTTACATAGAAGTCAACACAGTACCAGCTACTTCACAGAGCTTTTCTTTCTGTGAACAGTGCCAGACTTTTTTTTAGAATTTTTTTCCTGTTGCTAATAATTTTTTTCTGTATAATGCTGGCAAAACATCCGAAGTGTGTAGGATAGGGAAAATAAGTTAAGACTTCTACATGTTTACAAATAGGCAAAAGATCAGATCCAGTGATGAGAAAAGTGTGGTTCTGCTCATTACCAGCCCTACTTCCATTCTTTTATCTGGCTTGTTTCCTCAAGTTGTCATAGCTGAGATGAGGTTCTTGGCAAAATTTTCTCTTCCAAATCTGTTTAGAAGATTTCTTTGTCTTAAGATTGCATTTAACACAAATGATACAAAAAGGAGATAGCTCACTGAGAGATAGTGGCTTGAGATCCTTAGCTTATAAACCAGAAAAATCCTGGCTGACACAATGTGGAAAGTATCCAGTTGCTGAATGAATGATTCAGTTAATGGGGCAGTTTAGCACTAGTGGCTGCCTTCTATGAAAGTACTGACATGGCAATCGGTACAGAACTAGCAGATGGCAGCTCTGGAGTAGGATTGCCCAGAACACAAAACAGTTCTTAAAAAAAATAGTGAGGTTTTGACACTTCTTTGGTACATTGAAATGAAAATGATACCTCCAAAATGTGAAGCGCTAAATATCTGAGACACTGTGTGAAAATTTGTTTGTAGTTTATGCTAGGGAATAATTATGTGGAGAATTATGGAGGCAAGAGTCTCTTAATTGCAGTCAAATGTTGGCCACTTTGTACAAAGTAAACATTAATTTTCTCACACAGAGATAAAATGTTTTAATGAGAAAGCAGATGAGAGTCTGGGTCTCCTGGGTTATGGAGAATTGTCCCAGACAGCAAATTTACCAGCTGAGGTGAACAAGTCTCTTATTTTTGAAGAGAGCTCAAATCAGGGAACTAACAAATCTTTAGCTACAACTGCATTTTGAAATTTTGGATTATCTTATCTGTAGGGATGGCAAACAATGCTGCAAACAGTATTTTAAAAAGCATTGACTATAGAATTGAAGACACAAACTATAAAGACATGTGTAGTTGTGAGGTGTTAGTCTTCCAATTTTCTCCTCTGTTCTTTACAAATGCTTTGATTTTATTTATGAGTCTCCAAATAAGGATTAGCTTGCCCATTAAAAAAAATTCAGAGTGAACCACCCTTGGCAGTCTGAGAAACTGGATCTGCAAGGACCACCAAGCACTCTGTAGATTTATTTTCTGGCACAGAACTAGGGAATTTCATGGAATCTTATGTTTTAAATCTCTTTTGGATGTAAAAGGGATCTCCATCCCAACAGCAAAGCTCTCCAGAGCTTTACTGTTGGCTTCAATGGTGCCAGGTTTTAATTGTCTGTTTTTGTTGTCTTGCCAGATGCCAGATGAATGAGTGAGTCACTGAGAGTGACTTTGGACCTTTACTATTAATTCCATTAACTTTTCATTTTTGAGTTAAAGGTTTTATTGGGTTAGTTAATAGGTTGTAGCAGGCTATTGCACCAGTTTTAGTGTCTTCTGGACTTTAACAGGCATGATGACACTTCCAAATGCGGTCTCATTACCGTCAGGCTTATTGCCACCAAACACAAGCAATTTAACATCTGTTTGAACTGCAAACACTTACGGCTGTTGTGAACAGTTGTTCATAAAATGCTGCTTTCTATTTTCCATGAGAAATGAATGGTTACACAGCAAAGATTTAGAGGTACTCAGTGTTTGAGTTCTGAGGGGAATGTTCATGTTTATATCTTTATGTTGTTATCCTGCCAGCTTTCTGGTTCAAGGTCTTCAAATGGGTGATTTTTTCAATAATGGCCCAATGAATGCTCATCTGTGTGAACCATTCATTAGAATATTTATGAAAAAGCAGTTCAGTACGGAGCTAGCATAGAATGAGATAGTTTATAATCTCCTATGTTCTGTATGTGTTATGCAGTATTTATTCAGCACTAATTCTGATCAGTGTTTCAAAAACATGACTTAGAAATCACTCCATAACTTAGTGTGTTTAATTGGTTAGAAACCTGCCTATTTATCCTATTTTTATTTTGATTTCTAGTCCCAAGGTGAGGTCACACTGCATATTGAGTAGAACCATACAGCACTTTTAATAGAACATCCTATTGCCATGACATGAACAAGACCTGCTACACATTTGCATGGTTCTAACAGTAAACATGGTTCTTAGCTACACTATTCAGGATTGAATCTGGCAAGGGAAAATTAGATACAGACCTAAAGTTTGTTAGAGGTTTTCACTGTCAATTTACCCATCTGTTATGCCTTTTCAAGGGGGAAATCTCCAAGGATCTGTTTGGCAATGCAAATTGGTATAGAATCTAATTTTGCAGTTTTCAGTTGCTATTTTAATGGCCATTGTCCATCACTAAAAAACTAAAAACAGTATTAAAGTAGTATATTGAAATGTAAATTGTTGGAGTATAAATAGACATTTAGATATTGTACTTCTCTATAAGTGAAGGCTATTGAATAGGATTTGTTTCCTTGAATTCTTTAATATATGTTTTATTTTTCTCCAGTATTTAACATCCCAAGTAATATATTCTACTTTCCCAGACTTTTACAGCTTTTCTCTGATAAGTGTACTGTACTCAATGACACTAGACCAGCAGGTGACTCTGATCGTGACCTTTGGAAAATGTTTATGGAGGGAAAGAGTTTTGAATGGTATAGAAAATGGTACATGCTGAAAAATCCCACTTTCAGTACACAATGCCATTGAGTCTTGAATTTGCAGCTTGTATGAAAACAAAATTCTTGACTTATAAAAGAGTTTATTTATTAAATGCATTTCTTTGACTTCAGTATTTTGCAACATGCTGTATTTATGGTCTATCAACAGCCATTCATGGTTAAAGTAACCCTTTTCAATGTAAGAATATAAAAGGGCACAAGATAGGAAACACCTAATAAATGGTGCAACCCAGTAGCATATCAATGCATTCTTACCACTGAAGAGAAGAAAACTACCAAGTGCAAATCAAGGGCTCTTTATTTTGCCAGTATTCTTGGAGTTACCTATTGCATTTTTGAGTTATCTATATATTCCACCATTCAAATGCCTGAAAGGGCAGCTACAATCTGACAAGTAATTTTAGACTAGAAAGAAGCACATGTGATAGGATACTTGCATAATGACCTTGTACAGAGGTCTAGAGTTCATACCC